>JARQOD010004307.1:0-56044 GCA_033576555.1 Oophaga sylvatica | reverse complement strand
TGATTAAAAGAGCTGAAGTTGCAGAATTATTGTTTTATATTCTTGTGACCTAGTTGCCTTGCATAACTATAATGTAAACAACAGATATCTAATAGGACATTTTGTACTTCATGCATTTGTTCCTTTACGAAGGTCTTATGGAGGCCAGATTTCTTTAAAACGACTGATTATATCTGGCCTAGAAATATGTGAGCACAAGGTTTTTTAGCAAGTGAGATCTATCTAACTGTGAACTGTGAATACATATATGTGAATATACTTTGAATATATGGAATACATATATATTTCCATGACAGTATAAAGGAAGAAGGGGCACAAGGTTCTTTGTATGGGGAAGCTCTCGATGTTATTATACCAGTAATTTTAGGTAACATTGCAGTGTGTGAGTGATTCAGGGCTAGATGTGGCTCACAACCCTATCTTAGAACCAGGGCGGCGTTAGGGGCAGGCAGACCAGGCAGCTGCCTAGGGCCCCCTGGTTCTCAATGGGCCTGGCCCCCAGCCAGTGGCATGCCTCTAATAGCGGCACACCACACGGCCACTCTGGGGCCCTTGAGTAAGAAGGGCCAAGCGCCACCCCCTGCCTTGCACATTCAACATCATTTATGCCCATACAGTTGAAAGCACTGATGGAGGAGAGTGTCAGATGATGCTCCCTCCCATATCATTCCCCTCTGTTTGTGCCTCAGCAGGTGCACGATGGCGTCAATTCATGGTGCACCACGCTGTGCCAGCAGTGGAGCAGATGAGTCTGGAGCAGAGCCTGGAGCAGTGTGGGGAACGAGGAGGAGAGGTTAGTATTGTATATGTGTATATATGTGAATGCATTATACTGCGTATGTATGTGTATATATGTGTAAGCATTATACTGTGTGGGGGGCTGCATTATATTGTGTTTGGGGGTTGCATTATACTGTGTGTGGGGGGCTGAATTTTACTCTGAGGGGCTGCATTTTTCTCTATGAGGGGACTAAATTATGCTTTATGAGGGGGCTACATTATACTCTATGAGGGCCTACATTATACTGTGTGTGGGGGCTACATTATACACTACGAGGGGGCTGCAATAAATTTTGAGGGGGCTACAATATACTCTGAGGGGCTACAATATACTCTGAGGGAGCTGCTTTATACTCTGAGTGGGCTGCATTATAGGCTGTGAGTGGGCTACTTTATACTGAGTGTGTGGTGGGGGCTGCATTATACTCTGACGTGGCTGCATTGTACTCTATGAGGGGGGTAATCAAAATGTCCAACAACATATCAATCTATAGGAGGGGCATCAGATAGCCTGAATCAATTACCTCATAATAATAAATGAGTGTTCATGAAACATATAGCATCAAAAAAGGAATAAATATTGTCCATAAGACACCACTTCGCAAAGAGATAATTAATAAAAACATCATGTTTTATTAGAAATATAAACATGCAAATATAAAGATAGCATGAATCGTGTGTACCACGAGACATGTATGAGGTTTAGAAAAAATAGGGAATCAAGTCATACATATAGTGGGATAGACCAAAATTCAGGCTGCAACACAGTTTATGATCATGGTAGAGCTCCACAAAGTCAGAGACAACCCCCCCCCCCGACCAAAACGAACAGTAATTCATCAATTGATCTTACCCATCTTGCTGTAAGCGTCTGTCTGTAATCCCACTGAACACCCCGATTTCGCGGATGTGCTTTCTCTATGAAGGGGCTGCATTATATTCTATGAGGGGGCTACATTATACTGTGTGTTGGTGCTACATTATACTCTGAGGGGGCTGCATTATACTCTGAGGGGCTACATTATACTCTGAGGGAGCTGAATTATACTCTATGAGGGTACTACATTATACTGAGTGTATGGGGGCTGCATTATACTCTGAGAGGGCTGCATTATACTCTATGAGGTCACTACATTATATTCTATGAGGGGGATGCTTTATACTCTATGAGGGGGCTACATTATGCTCTATGATGGGGCTACATTATACTGTGTGGGGGCTGCATTATACTTTATGATGAGCAAGCAATATACTCTGAGGGGACTATCTTATACTGTATGAGGGGACTACATTATACTCTATGAGGGGACTACATTATACTGTGTGTGGGGGGCTGCAGTATACTCTGAAGGGGCTGCATTATACTCAATGAAGGGACTACATTATACTCTATGAGGGGGTTACATTATACTCTATGAGGGGGCTACATTATATTGTGTGGTGGGCTGCATTATACTCTGAGGGGGCTACATTATACTGTGTGTGTTCATGGGGGGCTGCATTATACTCTATAAGGGGTTGCATTATACTCTATGAGGTGGGTGCATTACACTCTATGAGGGGGATGCATTATACTCTATGAGGTGGCTACATTATATGTGTCTGTGTGGGGCTGCATTATACTCTATGAAGGGGCTGCATTATACTCTGAGGGGGCTACATTTTACTCTGAGGGGGCTGCATTATATTCTATGAGGGGGCTACATTATACTATATGTGTGGGGATGCATTATACTCTGAGGGAATTGCATTATACTGTATGATGGGGCTGCATTATACTCTGAGGGGGCTGCATTATACTGTGTATGAGGGGGCTGCATTATACTCTATGAGGGAGCTGCATTACACTGTGTTCCAAATTATTATGCATAAATTGTTTAGGAGTGATAAGGTAAGAATTTTTTTGTTTGTCAGTTAAACTCATTGATGGTGATGTGTGTCAGGCTCTTTATATCACTGTAAGCAATTGCAGACACCTGTGCTAATTAGTTTGGCAGGTATGTCCAATGAAAGGCAAGACTACTTAAGAAGGATGTCCCACATTATTAAGCAGCCTGCATTTTCTGCCAAAATGGGAAAGAAAAAGGATGTGTCGGCTGCTGAGAAGCAACAAATTGTGGAGTGTTTAGGTCAAGGCATGACTACAATCAACATTGCCAAGACACTTCGTTGTGATCATCGCACAATCAAGAAGTATGTAGCTGATTCACAGTACACACATGTGCGTGCTGATAAGGGAAAATTGAGGACTCTTTCCTACAGGCAATGACGTCAGGTTAAAAGAGCAGCGGCAAAAAAGCCTTGTCATAGCAGCAGACAAGTGTTTGAAGCTGCTGGTGCCTCCATCGTCCCCCGAACAACAAGATGCAGGGTCCTTCAGAGGTTTTCAGCTGTGCATAAGCCATCCTGTCGACCTCCTCTATTCACTGCACAAAAGCAGAAACGGCTCCAGTGGGCCAAACAATACACGAAGACTGACTTCAAAACTGTTTTGTTCACCGAAGAGTGCCGTGCAACGCTCGATGGTCCAGATGGATGCGAGTGGAGGATTGCAGGTTGATGGACACCCCATGCAAACACGGCTATGGCACCAACAAGGAGGAGGTGGAGTAATGTTTTGGGCTGGAATCATGGGGAGAGAGATTGTGGGCCCCTTCTGTCCTCATGCAAAACAATTGAAGCAGAAACCATCCAAAACCTGACAAATTCAATGGACGAGAGAGTTCAGAAGCTCGAACAAGGGGTCTTATGTGCAAATGTAACATCACCTAAAATAAAGTTTTGAGTTGAAAACTGTTTGATTTCAGTTTGTAAGAACCTGCTAAAGCTTATAATTTCAAAAATGACCATTTTTTTGTTCTTTATTAAAATGAAAAGGTTGAAAACTCTGCTGTGCATAATAATTTGGAACATGCATTTTGAGTGCAGTTGGAGTGTTTTATTTTTTTAAAAAATATACTGTTATCATAGGCAGTTTGTACAAAAACCTTTCAATTGTACTCTAATAGGTATTTGACTGGAAAATTACAATGACTGCAATTCATATAGGTAATTTGGGAAAATCTGAGAAAATATTATTTGCATAATAATTTGGAACACAGTGTATACTCTGAGGGGCTGCAGTATAGCCTGAGAGGGGCTGCATTATACTCTATGTGTATTATATGGGACCTGCATTATACTGTACTAGCTGTAGTACCCGGCTTCGCCCGGGTTAATTAATAACTGCTGTTAGCTGTAACAAAATAGACTATGTTAACAAAAATTTATTCTGCACATAAAAATCACACACCAAAACGTGCGGGGGTTAAAATTTCCATTCACACATAGCCTATGATGCTCCTGGGGTTGAGATGTGCGGGCATGCAAAATTTCATGCCCGTAAGTACAATGGTGCAGATTCCTATCCCGTGCCAAAATTATTTGCCGATTTGGAATGCGCGGGTTAAAATTTTGACTCAAAACCTAGCCTATGACGCTCCCGAGGTCGAGACGTGCGGGTGTGCAAAATTTCATGCCCGTAAATGAGATTCCTATGCCGGACATACACACAAGCATTCAGCTTTCTCCCCATTATGTAGATAGGGCCAAAATTGTTTGGCGATTTGGAACGCGCGGGGTTAAAATTTCGATTCAAAAATAGCCTAGGACGCTTTCGGGTCGAGACGTGCGGGCGTGCAAAATTTCATGCCCGTAAGTGCGACGGTGCGGATTCCAATCCCGGACAAACATACCCACATACATACACACATACATACATTCAGCTTTATATATTAGACTAGCTGTAGTACCCGGCTTCGCCCGGGTTAATTAATAACTGCTGTTAGCTGTAACAAAATAGACTATGTTAACAAAAATTTATTCTGCACATAAAAATCACACACCAAAACGTGCGGGGGTTAAAATTTCCATTCAACACATAGCCTATGATGCTCCTGGGGTTGAGATGTGCGGGCATGCAAAATTTCATGCCCGTAAGTACAACGGTGCAGATTCCTATCCCGGGCCAAAATTATTTGCCGATTTGGAATGCGCGGGGTTAAAATTTCGACTCAAAACCTAGCCTATGACGCTCCCGGGGTCGAGACGTGCGGGTGTGCAAAATTTCATGCCCGTAAATGCAGATTCCTATGCCGGACATACACACAAGCATTCAGCTTTCTCCCCATTATGTAGATAGGGCCAAAATTGTTTGGCGATTTGGAACGTGCGGGGGTTAAAATTTCCATTCAACACATAGCCTATGATGCTCCTGGGGTTGAGATGTGCGGGCATGCAAAATTTCATGCCCGTAAGTACAACGGTGCAGATTCCTATCCCGGGCCAAAATTATTTGCCGATTTGGAATGCGCGGGGTTAAAATTTCGACTCAAAACCTAGCCTATGACGCTCCCGGGGTCGAGACGTGCGGGTGTGCAAAATTTCATGCCCGTAAATGCAGATTCCTATGCCGGACATACACACAAGCATTCAGCTTTCTCCCCATTATGTAGATAGGGCCAAAATTGTTTGGCGATTTGGAATGCGCGGGGTTAAAATTTCGATTCAAAACATAGCCTAGGACGCTTTCGGGGTCGAGACGTGCGGGCGTGCAAAATTTCATGCCCGTAAGTGCGACGGTGCGGATTCCAATCCCGGACAAACATACCCACATACATACACACATACATACATTCAGCTTTATATATTAGACTAGCTGTAGTACCCCGGCTTCGCCGGGTTAATTAATAACTGCTGTTAGCTGTAACAAAATAGACTATGTTAACAAAAATTTATTCTGCACATAAAAATCACACACCAAAACGTGCGGGGGTTAAAATTTCCATTCAACACATAGCCTATGATGCTCCTGGGGTTGAGATGTGCGGGCATGCAAAATTTCATGCCCGTAAGTACAACGGTGCAGATTCCTATCCCGGGCCAAAATTATTTGCCGATTTGGAATGCACGGGGTTAAAATTTCGACTCAAAACCTAGCCTATGACGCTCCCGGGGTCGAGACGTGCGGGTGTACAAAATTTCATGCCCGTAAATGCAGATTCCTATGCCGGACATACACACAAGCATTCAGCTTTCTCCCCATTATGTAGATAGGGCCAAAATTGTTTGGCGATTTGGAACGTGCGGGGGTTAAAATTTCCATTCAACACATAGCCTATGATGCTCCTGGGGTTGAGATGTGCGGGCATGTAAAATTTCATGCCCGTAAGTACAACGGTGCAGATTCCTATCCCGGGCCAAAATTATTTGCCGATTTGGAATGCGCGGGGTTAAAATTTCGACTCAAAACCTAGCCTATGACGCTCCCGGGGTCGAGACGTGCGGGTGTGCAAAATTTCATGCCCGTAAATGCAGATTCCTATGCCGGACATACACACAAGCATTCAGCTTTCTCCCCATTATGTAGATAGGGCCAAAATTGTTTGGCGATTTGGAACGTGCGGGGGTTAAAATTTTCATTCAACACATAGCCTATGATGCTCCTGGGGTTGAGATGTGCGGGCATGCAAAATTTCATGCCCGTAAGTACAACGGTGCAGATTCCTATCCCGGGCCAAAATTATTTGCCGATTTGGAATGCGCGGGGTTAAAATTTCGACTCAAAACCTAGCCTATGACGCTCCCGGGGTCGAGACGTGCGGGTGTGCAAAATTTCATGCCCGTAAATGCAGATTCCTATGCCGGACATACACACAAGCATTCAGCTTTCTCCCCATTATGTAGATAGGGCCAAAATTGTTTGGCGATTTGGAACGCGCGGGGTTAAAATTTCGATTCAAAACATAGCCTAGGACGCTTTCGGGGTCGAGACGTGCGGGCGTGCAAAATTTCATGCCCGTAAGTGCGACGGTACGGATTCCAATCCCGGACAAACATACCCACATACATACACACATACATACATTCAGCTTTATATATTAGATTGAGGACTATCTGTCCCCATCATTCTTCCTCAGCCAGTGTAAAGAAAGTCGGGAACAAGCATTAAACAATATTGTTGATCACACTTATTTAATGGCCTGAACTCAGTGCATGTAAATACAACCGAAAGGTTTCTTTGTGATGGTGCAATATGTTAGCATTTGAGGCCCCGCTTTAAACTTTTGCCCAGGGCCCAACTTTGTCTAAAACCGGCCCTGCTTAGAACTGAATGTAACTCTCAAGGTAAGAAAGCTTGGGGACCACTGGTCTAGGTCATACCATTCTAGGTTTGTCCCTATTCCCTCATATACTTGAATAATCAGTGTAACATTTCCAGGGGTATTTAGCTCTAGGATCGCTGTCTGGGTAGACAGAATGGCACGGAAACAGTTCATTCAGACAGCAGTTTGGTGAAAACTGGCCGCAACCAGTTTTATTAAAGTCCACAGCACACAGATAAAAACAAAGCATAAACAAAAGACCTAGGCTTGTCTAGCCTCTAATTACACTTAGATAGATGGCCCTCTCTATCCAGGACCCAGACTCTACCAGCCTGACCCAAAACAACACATATGATATATGTTACCAGTATGGAGTTTCACAGATACTCCTCCTTGTGTCTGAAGGCACCTTCCATGTCCAGACTTGATAGAGATCCACTCCTATTCAGCCGCTATTCACACGGATTCGCACTGCGACTACTCCTGTGTCCGGGGTACTTCCTGCACCCAGACTGAGATAGCTCACACTCTTAGAGACTGCTTCTTGTGCCGGGACACCCCCCTGTGTCCTGGGCTAAGGCAGCTCCCACACTCTTGGAGACACCTTCTGTGCCTGGACCCCTTGTCCAGACTGAATGAGCTCTCTGACTGTGTTGCAACACACCTACTTCTGGTCTCCTAATTAACACCTGAGTGATTTCAGGCCTGAGCTGCAAGTGTGTGCTGAATGTGAGGTGTAGTGACCTTTCTCTACCACTAGGTTTACAAAGCCACACATTTCCCTTATACCTAGGTGAAATGTACACCCCATTCAACACATATTCACTCACTGTCTCACATATCCCCTCCCTCTTCTCCAGACCGGAGGGCTGGTCATCCAGACCGAAGGGCTGGTCAACAATCCAACAGAGACAGTGAACTCTGGACCAGTCATGGCCCTCATCAGCTTCATCCTCACCACTGTCATAGCCAACATCAGTTTTCTCTTCATCTGAAGCATCCGCACTACCCTGTACCCTCCCAGGCCTATACTCTCTGCGGGCCTCGGGTATCCTGCACGGTTTTATCGAACACTTCTGCTGACTCTTCCTCAGAAACTCACGTACCTCCTGTCTCTGGTGCACTGACCATTTGTCATCAACTATCACAGAAGGTATAGGGGGTTTTTCACTTTTCTCCAATTCCCCATTTATTCCAGCTTTCCAGCTCTCCTTGATAGCGGCATCTGTATACTCAGAACCCGCCGGATTCTTCTCTTCCACCACGTTCTGCATCCCATCTGGGCTCCCGTGTGTCTGTAGCGGCAACGGAGTGACACATCGCTTTTCCCATTTGTTGGGACGTGGCTCCGATGTAGCCTCCCTGAAAGTGCGCTTGAGCTCACCAATGCCAGCTACTGATCCGGACCGTAACCCGTCCACGCCGCTGTCTTCGGCAGAAACAGATTCCTGGACAGAGTCAGTCCCCATATCTTCAGTCTTGTTCCTCACAGCTTCACTTGAAACCTCAGCTTCTGATGAGGCATCTGGCTTGGTGACCACCACTTCCATGGCTTTTTCCACCTCTGCAGCATCACCTTCAGAGTCCTTGGCATGATGCAGATCCACACCACACACCGACAACTTCTCATCTTCAACAGCATCCACTTGTGCTGTGTTCAGTTTCAGAGTCCTGCCTTTAAAGCTCAGCTCTCCTCCTTTCACCTTAGTCTTCGCCCGGGAACCGGCCAACTGTAAAACATCTTCAGATGCCATCTTCTGTCTGGCTGTAAGGTCAGCATCAGCTTTCTTCTCAGGACTCTCAACCTCCTCTGCTACCATGCCTTCCTCATTTGCACTGGTTGCTTTATGGTCCTCAGATAATTCACTATCACTATCTGACCCCTTTTTCTCAGCCACATCTGGCTCACTGTCAGGGCTATACACTTCATTTTCATTCACATCCTGCTCACTGTCAGGGTTATACAATTCATTTTCATTCATATCCTGCTCACTGTCAGGGTTATACAACTCATTTTCATTCATATCCTGCTCACTGTCAGGGTTATACAATTCATTTTCATTCACATCCTGCTCACTGTCAGGGTTATACAATTCATTTTCATTCACATCTTGATCTGGAACCTTAGTTAACATGTCATCCACAACATTAACTTCACCATCTGGTCCCTCAAGTATGTGACTATGTGACAACCCCAGCACTATACTTCTATATAGCTCAGGTACTAGGAGCTGACTCACGACCTCTCCCTGGACTTCAGTGTCCCTATACAATAGGTTATTGTTCATGGCAGCATGAGGAAACCTCTCCTCAGAGCCAGGCTCCTGGGAAACCTCATTTAGAACAATCATATTTTCCTGTGCCGTCCTAAGAGTGGGGTCTCGCCACTGCTCACTCTCAAAATTGTCACAGGACACAGACAAGTCGGGGACACTCGGTTCCCGAGAACCACCATCCTCGTCTCCCAACATCACCTGCAAAGGAATTTCATCTCTATCATGATCATCATCAGTATCATCACTATTATGATTAGCATCATCATCATTATCAATATCATCATCATCATCATGGTCATCATTATCATTATCAATATCAGCATCATTATCATGGTCATCATCATTATCATGATCATCATCATTATCACATAATTTTAATGGCCCACTAGCATTGTGTTCCGCCCCTCGGGACTGCGCACCCTCAATAGGAGCTTCATCACACTGTTCATCAGAATCACCCTTCCCCCAGAGATCCTTAGACCGGGGAAAGTCATTACCCAATATGACGGGTTGCACCAGGTTCTTCACTACCCCCACTTCATATGAAACCTCCCCGAGTTTGGGGACCAAGTCCACGGCAGTCTCTGGGTAGACTTTGGTGTCTCCACGGATGCACACCATACTCAGGTGCTTATCAGGGATAAAGTCCCTATCAATCAGGCTGTCACATAAGGAAGTCACTGGACTCTCTGAGTCCAAGAGGGCCTGTGCTGGGCAGTCATTTACAACCACCGGGGACCCCTGTGGTCCAGTCTCTTCGGCTGAGGTGGACACACACACAGGCTCTGCGCAGGGAGAGAGAGATCTGCCAACATCACAACACATAGGCTCCCCCTCTATTGGACAGTTGGCTGCAATTTCATGACATCTCCAACCCTGTCCATCACACTTTTCCACCCACATGTCCCCTCGGGCCTGAACCCGCTTATCAGCATACCCCATGTCCCCAACAGCTGGAACGCTCTTACCGGGAGAGTTCAGCGTCCGGGAACTCTGAAGTGACGTCTGCTCAGACGGCTGGTCACGGAGGCAGTCTTTGGGGCCAAAGTACCTTTCTCTCTGTACCTCAGGAGGAAGTGCTCGGGTGTAGCGGTCCACTGTCACCTTTTCGACCCTTTGGGCAGTGTTGCTGACGGCAGACTCCCAACTGTATCTCCAGTCATGGACTCTCCTGGCACGGGCTGCAACCGTAACACCCAGCCGGGTAAGAATCGCCGCTTTCAACTTGGCATAGTCTTCGCTGTCCTGCTTGCTCAGGTCAGCCCAGACTTTTTGGGGTTCCCCAATCAGATAGGGTACGACCGCCATGGCCCATTCAGATAGTGGCAGATTCTCCTTCTCTGCCAGTCTCTCAAACCTAGTAAGATATACCTCCACATCATCACGAGGTGTCATTTTTCTCAAGGATCGTCTTACCGCCTTCTTTATAGCGGACAACGCCGGTGCCTTCACAACATTACTTCGGGACGCGGCACCGAAATCCTTTTTTGGTGCTGTCATCTGCTCAACAAATAACCGGTTATTCTCCTGCTGCTGCTGCAGGAATTGCTGCTGGGCCTGCTGCATGTGCTGCTGGTGCTGCAGGCGCTGCTGCTCCATGCTCTGCTGCATGCTTCGCTGGGCCTGCACCAGGTACTCAACGAGCTCCTCCATACTGCCGGACTTATCTGTCTCAACCCCGGCAGTTTTATGTTGCACATTAACTTGTGCCATTTGTTCAAACAGCGCCTCCATGCTGTCATCCATGCTGTCTGACTTCCATGTCTCAACAACGGCAGTCTTCACTCAAGACATACACACTCTACAGTCTTTTCCATAGAAAATTCAGCTCTGCTGTGCAGACACTTATTTATTTATTTATTTTTTTCTTTGCAAAGTCTATTAGGGCTCCTGTCTCTTTAAGACTGCTCCACAGACTTTTCTCTTGAAACACTTTTTTTTTTCCTCTGCTGCAACAGACTTCACCTTTATTGCTGTCTTTAAGCCTCTGTGCTGCATGCACACTCCAGCACTAACTGTACCGGCCCCTGCGCTGCCCAGCATTCTCCGCCAATTGTAACATTTCCAGGGGTATTTAGCTCTAGGATCGTTGTCTGGGTAGACAGAATGGCACGGAAACAGTTCATTCAGACAGCAGTTTGGTGAAAACTGGCCGCAACCAGTTTTATTAAAGTCCACAGCACACAGATAAAAACAAAGCATAAACAAAAGACCTAGGCTTGTCTAGCCTCTAATTACACTTAGATAGATGGCCCTCTCTATCCAGGACCCAGACTCTACCAGCCTGACCCAAAACAACACATATGATATATGTTACCAGTATGGAGTTTCACAGATACTCCTCCTTGTGTCTGAAGGCACCTTCCATGTCCAGACTTGATAGAGATCCACTCCTATTCAGCCGCTATTCACACGGATTCGCACTGCGACTACTCCTGTGTCCGGGGTACTTCCTGCACCCAGACTGAGATAGCTCACACTCTTAGAGACTGCTTCTTGTGCCGGGACACCCCCCTGTGTCCGGCTAAGGCAGCTCCCACACTCTTGGAGACACCTTCTGTGCCTGGACCCCTTGTCCAGACTGAATGAGCTCTCTGACTGTGTTGCAACACACCTACTTCTGGTCTCCTAATTAACACCTGAGTGATTTCAGGCCTGAGCTGCAAGTGTGTGCTGAATGTGAGGTGTAGTGACCTTTCTCTACCACTAGGTTTACAAAGCCACACATTTCCCTTATACCTAGGTGAAATGTACACCCCATTCAACACATATTCACTCACTGTCTCACATCAGATATTCATTTATTTTAAAATTTTAGAAATTTTTCTAAAATAATATAATTATAAAAAATATTCTTCCAAATAGACATGAAAGATATATAATATATCTATTCCCTACAACAATTTTAGAGTACTCTTTGAAATGTATTTCCACATTTCCAAAATGTTAACAGGCCACAGCCATAAATAGTGTACAATGTAATCTGTCATAAAGAGACTGCAGACTTGAGAACAAGCAATAATATGGCTTACAGACCAGCGATGGCTGTAGATAATGTCTGTGTATTTTACACTTCTGGCTGACTGGCTGATACAGCTGGAAGCTTTCCTTCTTGGCCTGCACATGCATTCAGGATTTTTTGTATATTCTCATATCTCTTTGTTACTCAGGTTCCTTCAGCAGTTCTAGAATTTTAGCAGCTTGGTGATAAATCTTGTAAGACACTTTCATCCTGAAATCTGTTCTGGGACACACTGTGAAATAAATAAGATTTTTTTTCTTTATACGGTGTCCCAGAACAGATTTTTGTATGAATTTCTCATTTTTTATACTATTAGACCAGTCAGTTTCCAATTAGAGTAGTAGAATGATAGAGCTATTATTAGAACTGATGTAGCAGGAAAATTAAAGAGAGACATATTAAATTCAAATATATTCTTATATCTAGTTGTGTTACCATGGCAAATCAAACAAGGGACCTTTCCAACTATTATCACCATGATGTTTTTCAAGATGAGCACATTTCCTACATGAAAAATGTGCTGTATTTTTACCACTGCTATTTTCTGCAAGAATCCGTGTCGAAATATGCAATAGCAATCTGCTCTGCTTACTGTGTTTTCTTCATGAGGTTTTCCTAATATTCAAAAGCCGTATTGCTTTTCATATTTCATATATTTCACATTGACATGCTTTAGCATGATAGCGTGCAACCTTTTTTTGTAAATTGTATATGGCGGTAGCTCCTCCTGGTATGCACCTATTCACACTAGTCTGGATGTGCCAGTCAGTTTTTTGTCATTTGTATGTTAGCTTACTGACCAAGCACTCGCCCTTCAACATGTGGTGATTTTAAATAAAGCAGGTTCTTACTTAAATGCAGGAATTGCTGAGAGAGGTGTCCACATTCACTAAGGAATTCAGACATCAGCCTTAGGCCGGGGTCACACTTGCGAGTGTGATGCGAGAAACTCGCATGAGTCTCTAGCATCAATACCTGACACTGCCGCCGGCACTCGGAACCTGTGTGTAATTAAGTCTCCGTATAAATGCACCTGCTCTGTGATAGTCTCAGGGTTCTGTTTGAAGCACAGAGAGCATCATGAAGACCAAGGAACACAACAGGCAGGTCCGTGATACTGTTGTGGAGAAGTTTAAAACCGGATTTGGATACAATATGACTTCCAAAACTTTAAACATCCCAAGGAGCACTGTGCAAGCGATCATATTGAAATGGAAGAAGTATCATACCACTGCAAATCTACCAAGATTCGGCCGTCCCTCTAAACTTTCATCTCAAACAAGGAGAAGACTGATCAGTAGTGTTGAGCGATATTGCTCGATATCTAAAAATATCGTATCGAAATTGTATCGCCGATAGCACTAAATATCGTCGATATCCGATTTCGATACCGGAAGTCCCATGTAAGTCTATGGGAACAAAATATCGAAATTAAAAAAAAACATTCTTGCCTTGTTGGTTAATTGTACATGAAGGAAAACAACAAAGACTAATGTAGAATGTATTGGGGGAGGTTGAGGAGACAATAAAGGCATACATGTTTAACCCAATGCATTGGAATAGCATTAATATATATTTTTTTGGAAATACGTTTGGATTGACTAACAAATTGACAATGTTGTTAACCTTTTTTCTATTTTGGCAAATATGTATGTTTCACAACTTCCATGCTCTTCACCTTTTTAACTTTTGCCAGTGCCACACTTTCTCCTTCATAATATTCAGCAGCAGCATCATCTTTCTCATCAAATTATTCTTCATCTTCATCTTCTTAATCTTCTTCTTAAACTTCTTGCTATTCATGTTTTTGTTTACATTACTCATATTGTTATTATTAAACTAATTAATCTTCTTCATATTCAAATTCTTCATCTTCTTCCTCTTCATCTTCTTCATCATATTCTTATTTGTGACAGAGATTCCTGTACTTGTAATCTGTAAAAGTATGAATTGTTCATCCTTCCGTTCTTGCTGTCACAAAAGATTTAAATTACAACAGTATTTGTCCGTGTTCAGTTTAGCCTGCAGCAGCAGCAGCAGGCATTTTCCAGGGGCACCACGAGGAGGAACGGACTCACCCCCATACACTGCTTAGTCTTCTTCTGCTTAGAATTTAGAGCATATATTTTGCTCTTCATTTTGGTCTTATACTTCACGTTCTTCTGCTTTTTGATCTTCTGCTTATTGTTCTTCTGTCTCTTGTTCTGTATCTTGTAGTTTGTCTTAACCTTCTTTGTCCTGTTGGTGATCTTCTTCTTGGTAATCTTTTTTTTTCTTTGTGATGGTGTTCAGGCTGGTTGGCTTCATGCTCGTCGTCCTTGTTGTCGTCATCTTCTTCTGGGTGGTCTTTAATGTCGTCTAATTTCCGAGAAACAGCTGACGTTACTGGAACCCTGACGGGTATCAGATGGAGCAAGAGACAATGGAAGTAACAAGGACCAGCTGACTGTGCTGGACCCCGGACGGGTAGCAGAAGGAAAAGAGGCAATGTCACAACCGAGTACCAGCTGACGTTACTGTGACACGGTTACTAAGCAGGAGGTACCTGTGCTCCAAAGCACTACCAAGGACCAGCAGACGTTGCTGGAACTCGGATACGGAGATGGAGGCACCTAGGCCAAAGGCACTGGGGAGAACCACTTGACGGTACTGGACCCCGGACGGGTAGCAGAAGGAAAAGAGGCAATGTCACAACCGAGTACCAGCTGACGTTACTGTGACACGGTTACTAAGCAGGAGGTACCTGTGCTCCAAAGCACTACCAAGGACCAGCAGACGTTGCTGGAACTCGGATACGGAGATGGAGGCACCTAGGCCAAAGGCACTGGGGAGAGCCACTTGACGGTACTGGACCCCGGATGGGTAGAAGAACGCACCCATGAAAATGTAAGTTGACAGGACGCAAGCCGTCCGCAGTTACCGAATCACACAGTCCTACAGTGGGTGCTTATCCTATTGTCACAATGGAAACCGCCTTTATTTACATATCCCACAGCACACATAGGAATCACCTAAACTGCAGGCACCATAGAGTCGGCTAACCCGAATGCAACACGACAGCACAACTTATTGGAGGATAATTGACGTTCACACTGCCAGGAAACAGCTGTCGTGCTGTAACCAGGCTGGCCAGGAGTCAGTACCCCTGCCAATTACTTACGAGCAACAAATGGCGGTGTTGTAGCCCAGGGAGTAGAGTTCAGGTGGTAGAAAGATGAACATAACCGGAGACATGGAAAACGTTGCCAAACAGTTATTTAACCCCTTCACCCCAAGGGTGGTTTGCACGTTAATGACCGGCCAATTTTTACAATTCTGACCACTGTCTCTTTATGAGGTTATAACTCTGGAACGCTTCAACGGATCTTCGCGATTCTGAGATTGTTTTCTCGTGACATATTGTACTTCATGTTAGTGGTAAAATTTCTTCGATATAACTTGCGTTTATTTTTGAAAAAAACGCAAATATGGCGAAAATTTTAAAAATTTTGCAATTTTCAAACTTTGAATTTTTTTTCCCTTAAAACAGAGAAATATGTCACACAAAATAGTTAAGAAATAACATTTCCCACATGTCTACTTTACATCAGCACAATTTTGGAACCAACATTTTTCTTTGTTAGGAAATTAGAAGGGTTAAAAGTTGACCAGTGATTTCTCATTTTTACAACAAAATTTACAAAGCCATTTTTTTAGGGACCACCTCACATTTGAAGTCACTTTGACGGGTCTATATGGCAGAAAATACCCAAAAGTGACACCATTATAAAAACTGCATCCCTCAAGGTACTCAAAACTACATTCAAGAAGTTTATTAACCCTTCAGGTGCTTCACAGGAGCTGAAGCAACGTGGATGGAAAAAATTAATATTTAACTTTTTAGCCACAAAAATGATCTTTTACAAACTTTTTTTTATTTTCACAAGGGTAAAAGGAGAAAATGGACAGATAAAGTTGTTGTGCAATTTCTCCTGAGTACGCCAATACCCCATATGTGGGGGAAAACCACTGTTTGGGCACACGGCAGAGCTCGTAAGGGAAGGAGCGCCGTTTGACTTTTTCAAACTAAAATTGGCTGGAATTGAGATTGGACGCCATGTCGTGTTTGGAGAGCCCCTGATACGCCTAAACAGTGGAAACCCCCCACAAGTGACACCATTTTGGAAACTAGACCCCCTAAGGAACTTATCTAGATCTGTTGTGAAGCACTTTTGAACCCCAAAGTGTTCACAAAAGTTATAATGCCTGGTGTGAAAAAAAAAAAAACAATTTTCCACAAAAATGATTTTTAGTCCAAATTTTTGATTTTTTCCAAGGAAAATGGACCCAAAACTTGTTGTCCAATTTGTCCTGAGTACGCTGATACCCCATATGTGGGGGGGGAAACTGTTTGGGCGCACGGCAGGGCTTGGAAAAGAAGCAGTAACGTTTTGGAATGCAAACATTGATGGGGGTCATGTTCCGTTTGTAGTGCCCCAGATGACCTAAACAGTGGAAACCCCCCACAAGTGACCCCATTTTGGAACTAGACCCCCTAAGGAACTTATCTAGATCTTTGGTGAGCACTTTGAACCCCAAGTGCTTTCACACAAGTTTATAATGCCCGGGCATGAAAATAAAAAATCCTATTTTTTCCCAAAAAATTATCTCTTAGTCACTAATTTTTTATTTTTCCCATAGGAACAGGAGAATTGGACCACAAAATTTGTTGTCCAATTTGTCCTGAGTACGCTGATACCCCATATGTGGGGGGGAACCACTGTTTGGGCGCATGGCAGAGCTCGGAATGAAGAAAGCACTATTTGACTTTTCAACCAAAATCGCTGGAATTGAGATTGGACCATGTTGCATTTGGAGAGCCCCTGATGTGCCTAAACAGTGGAAACCCCCCACAAGTGACCCCATTTGGGAAACTAGACCCCCTAAGGAAATTATCTAGATCTTTGGTGAGCATTTGAACCCCCAAGTGCTTCACACAAGTTTATAACTAGAGCCGTAAAATTAAAAAATCTATTTTTTTCCACAAAATTGATCTTTTCACCCCAATTTTTATTTTCCCAAGGGAAACAAGACTCCACAAAAGTTATTGTGCAATTTGTCCTTGAGTGCGCTGATACCCCATATGTGGGGGTGAACCACTGTTTGGGTGCATGGCAGAGTTTGGAAAGGAAGGAGCGCCGTTTGACTTTTTCAACGCAGAATTGGCTGGATTGCCATGTCGTGTTATTTGGAGAGCTCCTGATCTGCCTAAACAGTGGAAACCCCCCACAATGACACCATTTTGGAAACTAGACCCCTCAAGGAACTTATCTAGATGTTGGTGAGCACTTTGAACCCCAAGTGCTTCACAGAAGTTTATAACGTACAGCCGTAAAATAAAAAAATTCTTTTCTTTACAAAATGATTTTTTAGCCCCAATATTTTATTTTCACAAGGGAACAGGAAAATGGACCCCAAAAGTTTTGTCCAATTTGTCCTGAGTGCTGATACCCATATGTGGGAGTAAACTAGAGCGCACGTCGGGGCCGGAAGGGAAGTAGTGACGTTTGGATTGTCAGACTTGATGGAATGGTCTGGGGATCATGTCGCATTTGGAGAGCCCTGATCGCCTAAACAGTGGAAACCCCCCACAAGTGACCCCATTTTGGAAAATAGACCCCACAAGGAACTTATCTAGATGTGTGGTGAGCACTTTGAACCCCGAAGTGCTTCACAGAAGTTTATAACGTACAGCCGTAAAAGTAAAAAATCCTTTTTTTTTTTACAAAAATGATTTTTTTGCCCCCAATATTTTATTTTCACAAGGGTAACAGGAGAAATTGGACCCCAAAAGTTGTTGTCCAATTTGTCTTGAGTACGCTGATACCCAATATGTGGGAGTAAACTACTGTATGGGCGCACGTCGGGGCTCGGAAGGGAAGTAGTGACGTTTTGGATTGCAGACTTTGATGGAATGGTCTGGGGGAGTCATGTCGCATTTGGAGAGCCCCTGATGCGCCTAAACAGTGGAAACCCCCCACAAGTGACCCCATTTTGGAAAATAGACCCCACAAGGAACTTATCTAGATGTGTGGTGAGCACTTTGAACCCCGAAGTGCTTCACAGAAGTTTATAACGTACAGCCGTAAAAATAAAAAATCCTTTTTTTTTTTTACAAAAATGATTTTTTCACCCCCAATATTTTATTTTCACAAGGGTAACAGGAGAAATTGGACCCCAAAAGTTGTTGTCCAATTTGTCCTGAGTACGCTGATACCCAATATGTGGGAGAAAACTACTGTATGGGCACACGTCGGGGCTCGGAAGGGAAGTAGTGACGTTTTGGATTGCAGACTTTGATGGAATGGTCTGGGGGCGTCATGTCGCATTTGGAGAACCCCTGATGCGCCTAAACAGTGGAAACCCCCCACAAGTGACCCCATTTTGGAAAATAGACCCCACAAGGAACTTATCTAGATGTGTGGTGAGCACTTTGAACCCCGAAGTGCTTCACAGAAGTTTATAACGTACAGCCGTAAAAATAAAAAATCCTTTTTTTTTTTACAAAAATGATTTTTTCGCCCCCAATATTTTATTTTCACAAGGGTAACAGGAGAAATTGGACCCCAAAAGTTGTTGTCCAAATTGTCCTGAGTACGCTGATACCCAATATGTGGGAGAAAACTACTGTATGGGCACACGTCGGGGCTCGGAAGGGAAGTAGTGACGTTTTGGATTGCAGACTTTGATGGAATGGTCTGGGGGCGTCATGTCGCATTTGGAGAGCCCCTGATGCGCCTAAACAGTGGAAACCCCCCACAAGTGACCCCATTTTGGAAAATAGACCCCACAAGGAACTTATCTAGAAGTGTGGTGAGCGCTATGAAGCCCCAAGTACTTCACAGAAGTTTTATAACATACAGCCGTAAAAACAAAAAAATCATTTTTTTTTTTACAAAAATGATTTTGTCGCCCCCAGTTTTTTATTTTCCCAAGGGTAACAGGAGAAATAGGCCAAATTGCACAATAACTCTTGGGGTCCAGAGTATGCTGATACCCCATATGTGGGGTAAACTACTGTTTGGGCGCATGGCAGAGCTCAGAAGTGAAGGAGCACCATTTGACTTTTTCAACGCAGAATTGGCTGGAATTGAGATCAGACGGCATGTCACATTTCGAGAGCCCCTGATTTGCCTAAACAGCGGGAACACCCCAATTCTAACTCCAACCCTAACCCCAAACACCAATAACCCTAGTCCCAACCCTAACCACAAACCTAACCCTAACACACCCATAACCCTAATCCCAACCCTAATCCTAACGTTAGCGCCAACCCTAACCCTAATACTAACGTTAGCGCCAACCCTAACCCTAACTTTAGCCGCAACCCTAACCCTAACGGGAAAATGGAAATAAATACATTTTTTTAATTTTATTATTTTTCCCTAACTAAGGGGGTGATAAAGGGGGTTTTATTTACTATTTATAGCGGGTTTTTGTGATTGGCAGCTGTCACGCTAAAAGACGCTTTTTATTGCAAAAAATAGTTTTTTGCATCACCACATTTTGAGAGCTATAATTTTTGCATATTTTGGCCCACAGAGTCATGTGAGGTCTTATTTTTTGCGGGACGAGTTGACGTTTTTATTTGTACCATTTTTGAGCACGTGACATTTTTTGATCGCTTTTTATTTCGATTTTTGGGAGGTTAGAATGAACAAAAATCAGCAATTCATGAATTTCTTTTGGGGGAGGCGTTTATACCGTTCCGCGTGTGGTAAAATTGATAAAGCAGTTTTATTCTTCGGGTCAGTACGATTATGGCGATACCTCATTTATATCATTTTTTTAGGTTTTGGCGCTTTTATAGAATGAAAACAATTTTATATAAAAAATCATTATTTTTGCATCGCTTTATTCTGCGAGCTATAACTTTTTTATTTTTTCGCTCATGATGCTGTGTGATGGCTCGTTTTTTGCGGGACAAGATGATGTTTTCAGTGGTACCATGTTTATTTATATCGGTCTTTTTGATCGCGTGTTATTTCACTTTTTGTTCGGCGGTATGATGATAAAGCATTGATTTTTTGCTTCGTTTTTTTTTTTTTTTTTTAAGGGGTTCACTAAAGGGGTTAACTAGTGGGACAGTTTTATAGGGGGGTCGTTACGGACGCGGCGATACCAAATATGTGTACTTTTATTGTTTTGTTTTTTTTATTTACAGGAAAAAATGAATTTATTGGGGAATATTTTTTTTTTTTTTTATGATTTTTTTTTACACTTTTTATTTTTACTTTTTTTACTTTTTTACTTTGTCCCAGGGTGGGACATCACTGTATTTTAGCAGATCGCTGGCGTGACAGTGTGCACAGCACTCTGTCACACCAGCGATCGCTCTGGCACTGCTGCAGGCTTCCCCAGCGCCTGCTCTCAGCAGGCACTGAGGAAGCCGCCTCCCTGCAGGACCCCGGCGCCATCTTGGATCCGGGGACCTGGAGGGAGGACGGACCCTCGGAACAGAGCGACACATCGCGCTGCTCTGAGGGTCTCAGGGGAGCGCGCAGGGAGCCCCCTGCCTGCGTGATCCTCCCCTGTGCCCCGGGTACACCGCGATCATGTTTGATCGCGGTGTGCCAAGGGTTAATGTGCCGGGAGCGGTCCGTGACCGCTCCTGACACACAGTCACGGGTGTCAGCTGTGATAATCAGCTGACACCCGGCGGCGATCAGCTGCGCTCCCCCCGGGAGCGCAGCTGATCGCCCATGACGTACTATTCCGTCCATGGGAATTAGGTCCAGGGTCACATGGACGGAATAGTACGTCTGATGGCAGAGAGGGGTTAATCTGAAAGCGGACAGGCAAATTCAGGTGAGATCCATGCCTTGTTCATTTTCAGAAAAGTAAGCCGGTCTACATTCTCTGAGGATAGTCGCATGCGACGGTCTGTTACTACACCACCTGCAGCACTAAAGACACGCTCAGATAATACACTGGCAGCAGGGCAAGCCAGCACCTCCAATGCATACTGGCTAAGCTCTGGCCATGTATCCAACTTAGAGACCCAAAATTTGAAAGGGGAAGAGGCATCTGGGAGTACACTTAGAGGGAAAGCCAAGTAGTCTGTCACCATCTTACGGAAACGTTTCTTCCTGGTGACTGGAGCCGTCTCGGATGGTGTAGACCTTGCTGGCGCTGTCACAAAACTTTGCCACATTTGTAACATACAGTTCTTGCCCTGTGCAGAGGTGTCTACACTGCCTCGACGCACAGAGCTGCTTTGTAAAGCAGTAGCAGCAGCAGCATCTCTCTCGGCTGGAATGTACAACAGTATGGATTGCACCAGTGTGTCTTGGTACTCCTGCATTTTACGGTCCCGGTTCACCGGTGTGATGAGGGTTTGTAAGTTGTCCCGGTAGCGAGGGTCTAGGAGGGTGTACACCCAATAATCTGACGTGCTGAGAATGTGGGCGATGCGGCGGTCGTTTCTTAGGCACTGAAGCATGAAATCAACCATGTGCTGCAGACTCCCAACTGGCCAACAAAGGCTGTCCTCTGGAAGAGGTGTCATCTCTGTCTCCTCTGCATCACCCCACCCTCGCTCTACATACTGACTACAGCGTTGTGTACCTTCCTCTGTAGGGATTTCTTCCTCCTCCATTGACTCCTCCTCCTCCTCATCCTCCTCACAAAGTGAGCCCTGCCCAGCCCTTTGTGAGGAACCACGTTGCGCTGACTGTCCTGAAGGTAATTGAATTTGTGACACCTCATCCTCCACCTGTTTCAAAACCTCTTCCTTTAGTGCTTTCAGTGATTTCTGAAGCAGGCAGATAAGGGGGACAGTCATGCTGACTAGTGCATCATCTGCACTCGCCATCCGCGTTGAGACATCAAACGCACGCAAAACGTCGCAGATGTCCTTCATAGAGGCCCACTCAGTAGTGGTGAAGTGTGAACGGCGCAAATTGCGAGTTGATTGTGCCTGTTGCAGCTGATACTCCATTACTGCTGGCTGCTGCTCACACAACCGCTCCAACATATGTAACGTGGAATTCCACCTGGTGGGTACGTCACATATGATGCGATGTTCAGGAAGGCAAAATCTGACTTGCAGAGCTGCAATGCGCGATCTGGCCATGCTGGAACATCGCAAGTGAGCGCACTCTAGGCGGACCTTGTGCAGCAGTGCATCAAGATCCGGATAGTCCCTCAAAAAACTCTGCACGACCAAGTTGAGCACATGTGCCAGACATGGTATGTGAGTGAGGTTGCCAAGGCCCAGAGCTGCCACCAGATTTCGGCCATTGTCACACACTACCAAGCCTGGCTGGAGATTAGCTGACAAAAACCACACGTCGCTCTCCTGCTTGATGGCATCCCAGAGCTCCTGCGCTGTGTGGCTTCGATTCCCCATGGGAATTAATTTCAGGACGGCCTGTTGACGTTTGGCCACGGCTGTGCTCATATCGGTCGCAACAGGTAAGCGTTCACGGGTCCATGTGGAGGTATACCGTGACGGCTCGTGCAGCGATGATTCTGAGGAACTGGAGTAGGAGGAGGAATCAATGTGCACAGACTGGATTCCTGCAATCCTTGGAGTTGGCAGAACACGTACAGCGCCACTGGCAAGATCTGTACCCGGCTCCACAACATTGACCCAATGGGCAGTGAGGGAAAGGTATCGTCCCTGGCCATGGGTACTGGTCCACGCATCGGTGGTCAGGTGGACCCTGCTACTGACGGCGTTTAGTAGCGCATGTTTAATGTTTCCCTCGACATGTTTTTGCAGAGCAGGGACAGCTTGCCTGCTGAAATAAAATCGGCTTGGCACATTATATTGTGGGACTGCCAATGCCATAAAGTTCCTGAAACTGTCAGTCTCCACCAGCCTGAATGACAGCATTTCAAGGGACAGGAGTTTTGCAAGGCCAGCATTCAGAGCCTGTGCTCGTGGATGGTTTGCCGAGTATGGCCGTCTTTTATCCCATGCCTGTGTTACCGATGGCTGTTTTTTGTACTGGGAGTGTGACGATGACTGTGAACTTGCTGCAGTGGGTGGAATAACAGTTTCTCTATGGACAACAGTGACCGAGGTTCTTCCATGGAGATCCTGTGAGGAAGCCAAAACAGGTGTGTGACAGCTGGAGGTAGAGGCTCGAACATGACGTAAAGATGTAGGTGCTGCTGTAGGTTGGCCTACATCTCCAGTGTGTCTTTGTAACTCAGCTACGTGCTTTGTCCGTACATGTGTCCACATATTTGTGGTATTCAGGTTCCTGATATTTTTACCTCTTTTAACTTTTTGCTTACACAGCTTGCATTGAACATAGCAAATATTATCTACAAGTCTGTCAAAAAAGGACCACGCAGTGCAAGTCATGGGAGCGCCAATTTTGACATTTCTAAGAGAACTGCTCCCAACAGGTGCCAAACTGGAGGCTACAGGCAAGCGAGTCTGCAGCCTACCTCTCCCTCCTCTTTGTACCGTTGGGACAATCTCTTCCTCAGAGCTGCTCCCACCACCTTGCTGTTGCTCACGCCATGTTGGGTCTCGGACTTCATCATCTCCACTACCCTCTTCCAACACCTGCTGCTGTTGGATGGTCTGGGCAGCACCATGCTCCACAAAACCTGGCACCTGAGTCTCATCATCATCATAAGATGCGTTCTGCGGTGTGCTGTCCATCGGCACTGGCTCACCCGCCTCTTCAGATTGAGAGAGACACAGCTGTTGCGCATCACTGCATACTCCCTCTTCTTCAAATTGCAGAATGCTGCTTGCCTGTGCCCGTGTTTGCGAGCCAACAGATTCTGAGAACAGAAGCAGAGACTCAGCTGGCTCCTGTACAGAACTCTCTGACTGCCTTGGCAATTTGACAGGCGGTGAACAGACAGATGGTTGCTCAACAGTGTTGTGTTCCTGAGAGGAGGTGGAAGGAATTGAAGTCGATGCATTGGCTGCCATCCAACCAACAACGGCTTCAATTTGTTCTTCCCGCAGCAGGGGGGCACGCCGAGCTCCTACCAAAGTGCGCATAAAGGAACGCTCACGGGGATAAATGGTGGATGCTGTGTCACTGAGGGCGGCAGCAGACACAGAATCCCCACGTCCTCTCCCTGCTGAAACTCCACGGCCACGACCACGTGCCTTACTCACTGACTTCTTCATCTTGGTAGATTGATAAAGAAAGTCAGAAAAGTTATAACTAAGGCCTAAGTGTGGTTATTACGCAGAGACTGAAGTGAACACTGAAACACAACTGTTCACAAATCACAATCTGTGAAAGGCTACTCCTTTGTCTACTTCTATAGTGTTTGCAACCAATGTATTGGATACGGATGGAAGCGCGTCACACTAATAGTTAAATTGCATGGAGCAGCAAGAATTACACTGAAGGAAAAAAAAAAAGAGTCTGTGAGTGACAGGTGCAGATGCCTACAGACAGCGTTGCATGCAGAGCAAACTGCAGCGTCACCTGCACTCACACACACCTTGCAGAGCTGTTAAAACAACACTGCAGGCAAAAGGAAGCTTTACACAGCAGTTGGTGCTAGCCTGCCTACAGCACAGTACACTAAATCGCAATCTCTAACTGTCCCTCAGAGTCAGCACAGCAGCGTTCTGTCCCTTACTGAATTCACAGCACAGTGACGCTAAAATGGCGGCGGCGCCTTTTATACACTGAAGAAAAAAAAAAATAGTCTGTGAGTGACAGGTGCAGATGCCTACAGACAGCGTTGCATGCAGAGCAAACTGCAGCGTCACCTGCACTCACACACACCTTGCAGAGCTGTTAAAACAACACTGCAGGCAAAAGGAAGCTTTACACAGCGGTTGGTGCTAGCCTGCCTACAGCACAGTACACTAAATCGCAATCTCTAACTGTCCCTCAGAGTCAGCACAGTAGCGTTCTGTCCCTTACTGAATTCACAGCACAGTGACGCTAAAATGGCGGCGGCGCCTTTTATAGTGCATTCTGACATCATTTCAGCATCCAATCACAGCCATGCCATTAGTTAACATGACCGCAGCAGTACAGGATGTGCCCACACTTCTTAGGATTCCTTATTGGCTGAATAAAATCACATTGCCTCGCAAACAATTATGGGAACTTCCGATTCCGGTATTCGATAAGACGAAAATATCGAAACGAATTATCGAAAGGCCGATAGAGCTAATATCGGCCGATAGCCGATATTTGCATTATCGTATCGCTCAACACTACTGATCAGAGATGCAGCCAAGAGGCCCATGATCACTCTGGATGAACTGCAGAGATCTACAGCTGAGGTGGGACAGTCTGTCCATAGGACAGCAATCAGTCGTTCACTGCACAAATCTGGCCTTTATGGAAGCGTGGCAAGAAGAAAGCCATTTCTCAAAGATATCCATAAAAAGTGTTGTTTAAAGTTTGCAACAAGCCACCTGGGAGACACACCAAACATGTGGAAGAAGATGTTCTGGTCAGATGAAAACAAAATCGAACTTTTTGGCAACAATGCCAAATGATATGTTTGTCGTAAAGGCAACACAGCTCATCACCCTGAACACACCATCCCCACTGTCAAACATGGTGGTGGCAGCATGATGGTTTTGGCCTGCTTTTCTTCAGCAGGGACAGGGAAGATGGTTAAAATTGATGGGAAGATGGATGGAGCCAAATACAGGACCAATCTTGAAGAAAACCTGTTGAAGTCTGCAAAAGACCTGAGACTGGGATGGAGATTTGTCTTCCAACAAGACAATGATCCCAAACATAAAGCAAAATCTACAATGGAATGGTTCGCAAATAAACATATCCAGGTGTTAGAATGGCCAAGTCAAAGTCCAGACCTGAATCCAATCGAGAATCTGTGGAAAGAGCTGAAAACTGCTGTTCACAAACGATCTCCATCCAACCTCCCTGAGCTCGAGCTGTTTGCCAAGGAAGAATAGGCAAGAATTTCAGCTTCTCGATGTACAAAACTAATAGAGACATACCCCAAGCGACTTGCAGCTGTAATCGCAGCAAAAGGTGGCGCAGCAAAGTATTAAGTTAAAGGGGACGAATAATATTGCACGCCCCACTTTTCAGTTTTTGTATTTCCACAAAAATTTAAAATAACCAATAAATTTCGTTCAACTTCACAATTGTGTCCCACTTGTTGATTCTTCACCAAAAATTGATACAGTAAAGATGTATATCTTTGTACCGTGTTAGCCAGTAGATAGAAAAATATTTAGAGTTGAGAGTCCTCAGTGGTTGATACCTTTTAATGGCTAACTGAAAAGATGGTAACAAATTGCAAGCTTTCGAGACTACTCAGGTCTCTTCATCAGGCATAGACTAATACAACATCTGAAGAATCACATATTTATACACAAAATAGCACATAAAAAATGCAATAGGTAAGACAAGTGACGTGAAGCAGAATAGTCATTATGGCAGAGGGATGAGCATAAATATTGGAACAGTTCATAGATAAGGAGTGTGAAAGTTTTATTACCCTCTGATTGGGGTCTGGTAATGTTTTGTGATGTTTTCACAGGGTATTTGGAGTAAATTCCTTAATTGATGTAATAGGCCATAAATCCATGTGATAGGTTCATTCCAGCATTAAGAGTGTCAAAGGTCACCATCAATTTGTATTCGCAAATTCTTCTTTGTCTCAGAGATGTGAAATTGCCTCTGAGTACAAGTATTTTCATATTTAACATGCTATGATCAGGGGAGCAAAATGTTTTGCCACAGGTAGATCCATTCTTTTTTCTCTTATTGTGTGGCGATGAGAATTCATCCTTGTTCTCAGTTTTTGCCCAGTCTCCCCCACATACAGACCCCAGTTGGACATTTAGTACATATAATTAGGTACACCACATTAGATGTGATGCAGCTGAAAGTACCTGGTATCTTGTAGTCCCGATGGGAGTTTGGGATCTTTATCTTGTCCGTGGTCATTATAAATGGACAAGTTTTGCATTTCTTCTTGTTGCAAGGAGAGGTTCCTGCAGCTGTTGGGGAGGACAGGGAACTTCTGACAATGATGCTTCTTAGATTTGGGGGCTGCCTAAAACACAGTAGAGGGGGATCTGGAAATATGGATTGTAATCGGGCATCTTTTTGTAGTAAAGGTTGTAGTTTCTGTGCAGCTCCCCTTAGCACCTCCAGATTTGGATTGTAGGTGACCACTAGAGGCACCCGGTTATTTTCTTCTTTAGCTTTGTAATGTAGCAGGTGATTCCTTGATATTCTGGTGGCTCTTGTAATTTGGTTTTCAATTGTTCTTGGATGGTAGCCCTGATTTAAAAAGGTCTTTCTAAGGCGACCAAGGTGTTCATCTCTATCCATGGGGTTGGAACATATACGGTTGTATCTGATGGCTTGGCTGTAGACAATAGAGTTTTTTATGTGTTTTGGATGGAAACTGTCCCATTTAAGGTATGTTGGACGGTCGATTGGCTTCTGATACAGGGATGTCTCTATTTCATTGTTCTTTAGCTTAATGGTGGTGTCCAAAAAGTTAATTTCAGTGCTGGAGTAGTTGAGTGTTAAGTTGATGGTGGGATGAAATTGATTGAACTGTTCATGGAACGTCTTTAGCTGTTGCTCAGACTCCGTCCAGATGATTAAGATATCATCAATGTAGCGGTAGTAGGCCCGAGGCCTGATGGGACATGAGGACAGAAAGTCGCTTTCAAGCTTGGCCATGAAAAGATTTGCATACTGAGGAGCCATTTTACTTCCCATAGCTGTGCCAGTCTCCTGAAGATAGATCTTGTTGTCAAATTCAAAGTAATTGTGGGTGAGGATGAATTTTGTGAGTTTCACCACAGAATCAGCATCATTCGCGGTGTTTTTCATGAAGTCTTTGCAGGCATTTAATCCATCCTGGTGTGGGATATTAGAGTACAAGGATTCCACATCCATGGTGGCCAGGATGGTTCCTTCTGGTAGAGGACCTATTGCTGCTAGTTTATTCAGTAGGTCAGTTGTGTCCTGAATGTAGCTGGGTGTATCCTTTACCAGGGGTTTAAGAATGCCCTCTACCCATCCAGATACCTGCTCAGTTATGGTGTCCACACATGAAATAATCGGCCTCCCTGGATTTCCGGCTTTGTGGATTTTGGGAAGCATGTAGAACGTCCCTGTTCTTGGACTCTCTGGTATCAGGTCATCGGCTCTTATGGATTTGTCAGACAGACAAGATACCAACTTGCTTAGTTCCTTGTAATAGTCCTGTGTAGGGTCCGACTCCAGTTTTCTGTAGTAGCGTGTGTCCGTAAGTTGTCTGTTTGCTTCCTTCATATAGTCTGATGTGTTCATCATGACTATTGCACCTCCCTTGTCAGCAGGTTTAATGATGATTTCTTTGTTGGTTTTCAGAGACTGTATAGCCTTTCTCTCCTGGGCACTGATGTTGGATGCTTGTCTCCTGTTGGTGTCTATGATGGTGGATTTTATCAAATATCTGAATGAGTCTATATATTTATCCAAATGAGGGTTGCGTCCAGGAGGAGGTGTCCAGTCTGACCTCTTCTTGGTTGTTGGGATACCTTTTCCTTCAGTCCGAGTGTTTTCTGAATCTTCTGTATCATTGAAGTATTCCCTCAGGCGCAGTCTCCTGAAAAAATGTTCCATATCACTGCAGAGTTCAGTTTTATCCAGGGCCTTAGTAGGACAAAATGAGAGTCCTCTAGAAAGCACGGCCAGTTCCACCTTGTTGGGTTTGTAATCCGAGAGATTGATGACACAGATGCTTTTGTGTCTGGAATGGAGTGGTTGTCAGAGTTGTCAGGTTTTGTTTTGTATCTGTTTGTATAGAGTCCGGAATTGAGACGCAATCTGTGTAGTTTCTTTTCTTTGTTATGAATCAGAAAGGTCCGTAGTTTGTTGTAGTATTGTTGGAATTTTTGTTCTGTGGTTTCTGTAAGTGTTTTCCTTAGGCTTTCAAATTGCCCTTGGACTTTACTCCTTATGCTGTAGCAGACATGCAAAAGATGGTTTCTAGTCTCTCAGACATCCTGTGACAAAGGTTTTTTGCATAATGGGTATTGTAGGTGTGAAGAATTGGGTTTGTAATCTAGAGTCCTTTGGGAATTAAATTCTCCTTTTTGCATTTAGATAAGAAAAAAATATCGCTGTCCATTTGTGCACGTTTCTTCAGAAGTGGTTTTAGCTCCATAAAGATGCGGTACATTCTGGTATCCTCCATTTTGATACAGTAAAGATGTATATCTTTGTACCGTGTTAGCCAGTAGATAGAAAAATATTTAGAGTTGAGAGTCCTCAGTGGTTGATACCTTTTAATGGCTAACTGAAAAGATGGTAACAAATTGCAAGCTTTCGAGACTACTCAGGTCTCTTCATCAGGCATAGACTAATACAACATCTGAAGAATCACATATTTTAACAAAATATCACAGAAAAAATGCAATAGGTAAGACAAGTGACGTGAAGCAGAATAGTCATTATGGCAGAGGGATGAGCATAAATATTGGAACAGTTCATAGATAAGGAGTGTGAAAGTTTTATTACCCTCTGATTGGGGTCTGGTAATGTTTTGTGATGTTTTCACAGGGTATTTGGAGTAAATTCCTTAATTGATGTAATAGGCCATAAATCCATGTGATAGGTTCATTCCAGCATTAAGAGTGTCAAAGGTCACCATCAATTTGTATTCGCAAATTCTTCTTTGTCTCAGAGATGTGAAATTGCCTCTGAGTACAAGTATTTTCATATTTAACATGCTATGATCAGGGGAGCAAAAATGTTTTGCCACAGGTAGATCCATTCTTTTTTCTCTTATTGTGTGGCGACAAAGAGACAAAGAAGAATTTGCAAATACAAATTGATGGTGACCTTTGACACTCTTAATGCTGGAATGAACCTATCACATGGATTTATGGCCTATTACATCAATTAAGGAATTTACTCCAAATACCCTGTGAAAACATCACAAAACATTACCAGACCCCAATCAGAGGGTAATAAAACTTTCACACTCCTTATCTATGAACTGTTCCAATATTTATGCTCATCCCTCTGCCATAATGACTATTCTGCTTCACGTCACTTGTCTTACCTATTGCATTTTTTCTGTGCTATTTTGTGTATAAATATGTGATTCTTCAGATGTTGTATTAGTCTATGCCTGATGAAGAGACCTGAGTAGTCTCGAAAGCTTGCAATTTGTTACCATCTTTTCAGTTAGCCATTAAAAGGTATCAACCACTGAGGACTCTCAACTCTAAATATTTTTCACCAAAAATTTACATTTGGTATCTTTATGTCTGAAGCATGATATGTGGGAAAAGGTTGAAAAGTTCCAGGGAATCGAATACTTGCGCAAGGTACTGTATATCAGGTTTTTTTATTTGACTGCTGTCACACACTAAAAGGATGCTTTTTATATCAGGTTTTTTTATTTGACTGCTGTCACACACTAAAAGGATGCTTTTTTTTGCAAAAAGCATCGCCATATTTTGAGAGCTATAATTTTTCCATATTTCGGCCAACAGAGGCATGTGAGGGCTTGTTTTTGCAGGATGAGTTTACGTTTTATTGGTACCATTTTTGGACACATGACATTTTTTGATCGTTTTCTATTCCAATGTTTGGGAGGCAGAATTAGCAAAAACAAGCAATTCAGGAATTGTTATTTTTTCTTTTATGATGTTCCACGTGCGGTAAAATTGATTGACGTTATTCTTCGGGTCAGTATGATCACAGCAATACCACATTTATATTTTTTTTTAGGTTTTGGCACTTTTACACAGCAAAAACTATTTTATCGAAAAAATAATTTTTTTGCATCACTTTAATCTGAGATCTATAACTTTTTTATTTTTCTGCTGATGGAGCTGTACGGCAGCTTGTTTTTTGTGGGACAAGATGACATTTTCAGCAATTCCATCTTTATTTACATTCATCTCTTTGATCGCGTTTTATTCCACTTTTGATTCGACGGTGTGATGATAAAGCAATGTATTTTGCCTCGGTTTTCTTTTTTTTTCTTTGCTGTGTTCACTAAAGGGGTTAAATGGTAGGACAGTTTTATAGGTCGGGTTATTCCGGATGCAGCGATACCAAATATGTATACTTTTTTTTCATAAAAATACTTATTTATGGGTACAATGCATTTATATTTTTATTTTATTATTCTGTGATTTTTTTTAATATTTTTACAAACGAAAATTTACTTTTTTACTTTTTTACTTTGTCCCACTATGGGACTTTCACTTTTTGCAGTCTGATCACTTGTAAAGCATAGTAACGCAGGTGCTTGAAGCAGAAAGTTTGCTAGATTTGGTGACCCAGATGTCATCATGACGACATCGGATCACCATGGCAACGATCGGCCCATCGCAATGACGTCACAGGGGTGCAGATCAGAAAGTAGAGGGTGCTCCCTCCCTCTACTTGCCTGCTAAATACTGTGATGAAAAGCTTCACGCCACCGTTCACACTGATGAGCAAATGTTGCACAGATGGATCACTGCAAAGGACACGGGATTCTTTCATCTTCGGCAAGGTGAGGGATATTGTTGTTTTTTAATTTTTGTTTTCTTACAGGGGGCAATGGCTTCAAATGATTAGGTATTAAGGTAAATGTAATGTGATTTTTTTATTTTATTCTTAATTTTACAGATGATGTAGATGGCAGGGGCTGACTACAACTCTCAACATTGTCCCCTGAGATCAGAGCGAGCACGGGACAATGATGTGAGCTGTCTTCAGCACCTGGCACCTGAGAACAGTGCAAACTGTGCTGGCTTTTCTCAGGCAAGGGTACGTCTTATACTTATGCAGTACATGGTTGCTACACATATGTCACACGCAAGAAACACATGTACACAAGGACACGGATATCTCTAGTACTGGTTTTTCCAGAACCGGAAATATCAGGAATCAGGACCTGTGAAGGAGGCCTAACACCCTGCTGCATCAATCATGATTGGTGTTGGCAATGACCATGACCGTTTAACCCTTAGGTGCTGCTGCCAAAAGTAACTACTAGATGGTTAACCCCTTCATGACTGGGGTTATTTTTGTTTTTGCATTTTCGTTTTGCTCCCCTTCTTCCCAGAGCCATAACTTTTTTATTTTTTGGTCAAAGAGGCCATATGAGGGCTTGTATTTTGCGGGACGAGTTTTACTTTTGAACAATACCATTGGCTTTAACATATCTTGTACTGGAAAATGGAAAAAAATTCCAAGCGCACAGAAATTGCAAGAAAAGTGCAATTCCACTCTTTTTTTTTTTTTTTACCATGTTCACTAAATGCTACAACTGACCTACCACTATTATTCTCTAGGTCATTGTGAGTTCATACACACCAAACATGTCTAGGTTCTTTTTTATTTAAGTGGTAAAAAAATGTTGCTATTTTCCAAGACCTATATCGTCTCCACTTTTCGTGATTTTGGGCTGGGTAAGGTATCATTTTTATTGATACAATTTTGGTGTAGATACGATCTTCTGATCGCCCATTATTGCATTTTATTGTAATGTAGCGTCGACCAAAAAAACTTAATTCTCGCAGTTTGAATTTTTTTCTCGTTATGCTGTTTACCGATCGGACTAATTATTTTTTTATATTGATAGATATAGTTATTATTAAGGTTGAAGGAAGACTTTAAGTCCATCTAGTTCAACCCATATCCTATCCTAACCTGCCCTAACATGTTGATCCAGAGGAAGGCAAAAAAAACCCAAGTGGCAAACAGTAAGCTACACATTGGGAAAAAATTCCTTCCCGACTCCACATACGGCAATCAGACTAGCTCCCTGGATCAACGCAATATCTAAGAAACTAGTGAATATAGCCTGTAATATTATACTTTTCAGGAAAGGCATCCAGTCCCTTCTTAAATTTTAGTAGGGAATCACTCATTACAACATTAGACGGCAGAGAGTTCCATAGTCTCACTGCTCTTACAGTAAAGAATCTGCGTCTGTGATTATGGCTAAACCTTCTTTCCTCCAGACGTAGAGGATGCCCCCTTGTCCCCGTCACAGGTCTAAGGCCGGCGTCACACTGGCGACAGAATCGGACGACTGCAATGTGATGAAAAATCGTATTGCAGTCTGCCCTATGTTAATCTATGGAGCAGCTCCCAGTATCAGATTTTTTGTGGTCCGTTTTAAACGTCCGTGTGCAATCGCAGCATGCTGCGATTGTCACCGATTGTGGGTCGACTATCGCCAATGCAAGTCTATGGGAGCGATGAAAAATCTGATTACAAACGGACCGCATGTGTGACTTGCGATGAAATCGCATCGGTGTCCTTTCGAAAAGCCGGCAATTCATCCCCGGCTATACTGTAAAATCACACTGACAGCTTTAATAAAGAATAGAAAGAATAGATATACACACATAGAATACATATATATATATATATATATATATATATGTAATTGTGACATGTATATATATATATATATATATATATATATTTATATTTCCTAGACTTCTACATACTGTAATAGCCGCAAATTCAATTGCCGGCTTCTGTGAAATCACAGAAGCCGACATGAAATGATACATTGTTTCCACACAGTTAACCATGTCATTTCCTGTATTTTGATATTTGTTTAGAACTTACAATTACATGAGTGTATTTGTGCTAAATTTCAGACATGTAGGGGTTAATTAAAGGTGTAAATTCGTTGACAAAAAAATGCGTGGGCTCCCGCTGTATTTTCTCCACCAGACAGACAAAGCAAGCGAGTGGGGGCAGATAATAATAGCCTAGGGAGGGTACTTTTTTTTTGTGCCCCCCTGGCTACTAACATCTGCCCCCAGACACCCCAGAAAGGGCAAATCTATAATTAGATTCGCCCTTTCTGGCACTTTGCCCGTCTATTCCCATTGCCCTGTAGCGGTGGCGAATGGGTTAATAATCTCACCTTAATGTCACCTTAGTATTGAAAGGTGACCTTAAGGCAGGTTAATAATTGAGAGCTGTCAATTAGACAACTATCAATTATTAATCCTATTGAAGTAAATAAAAAAACACACACAGTTTAAGAATAAATGATTTTAATGAAATAAAAACACATATTTTTGACCATCTTTTATTTAAGTCTTAATCCGTTCGAAGCCCTTGTTCTTTTAAAATAAATATAAAATAATAAAACAACATTATTCTTACCTATCTGGCAATCTGTCCCGTCCCACGATGTAATCCCTCACAAAGGGTTAACTAGCAATCAGATAAGCAGCGCAAGTAATCCTGCGTGCTCAGCTGATAGCTCCTGAATGAATGAGCTTATCTCCTGCCGACAGGAGAGGATGTGATTCATGAATGAAGCTTAATTGATTGTATCCACTTTCACGTTAGGTCAGGTCACTCAAGTGAAAGTTGTAATAAATCAATTAAGCTCCATTCATGAATCTATTCCTCTCCTTTAGCTGGGAGAGTAACTGATTCATTCAGGGGAATACAGGTCTGAGACAGCATTATTAGCTCTCTGCGACCTGTAACCTGTTAACCCTTTCTGATGGATTACACCGTGGGACCTGACTGTACATCGGATTGGTAAGAATCATTTTGCTTTTTTATTTTATTTTTATTACAGGAAATGGTTTTAGCAGGAAAATAAAATATTGTCAAAAACTGTGTGATTATTTCATTAAACTTCTTTTTTATTAAACTGTGTGTGTTTGATTTTTCTATCATACAATAGGATTAATAATTGATAGTTGTCTAATTGACAGCTCTCAATTATTAACCTGCCTTAAGGTCACCTTTCAATACTAAGGTGACATTAAGGTGAGATTATTAACCCATTTGCCACCGCTACAGGGCAATGGGAATAGACGGGCAAAGTGCCAGAAAGGGCGAATCTAATTATAGATTTGCCCTTTCTGGGGTGTCTGGGGGCAGATGTTAGTAGCCAGTGGGGGCACAAAAAATGTACCCTCCCTAGGCTGTTATTATCTGCCCCCACTCGCTTGCTTTGTCTGTCTGGTGGGGAAAATACAGCGGGAGCCCACGCATTTTTTTTCAATGAAATTACACCTTTAATTAACCCCTACATGTCTGAAATGTTGCACAAATACACTCATGTAATTGTAAGTTCTAAACAAATATCAAAATACAGGAAATGACATGGTTAACTGTGTGGAAACAATGTATCATTTCATATCGGCTTCTGTGATTTCACAAAAGCCGGCAATTGAATTAGCGGCTATAACAGTATGTAGAAGTCTAGGAACTATAAATATATGTATATATACATGTCACAATGACATGTATATATATATATATATATATATATATATGTGTTCTATGTGTATATATCTATTTTTTTTTTTGTGATTGAAATACTATTCTTTTGGATCCATTATATGTCAGTTTTGCAAGCCTGCGAGAAATTCTCGCAAGTCGGATGAAAATCGGATGTTACAAGGTACACACACATGCGACTAAATCGCATCTTTGAAGGAAAATCGGATGCCAGAAGGATGTGTGATGTTTGCATTTTGATCCGACAATCGACCGTCTAAAACGGACCGATTTTTTGTCGTTGTGTGTGACGCCGGCCTAAGAGTAAAAACGTCATTAGAAAGGTCTTTGTACTGTCCCCTCATATATTTATACATTGTAATAAGATCACCCCTAAGCCTTTGTTTCTCCAAGCTAAATAACCCCAAGTGTAATAACCTGTCCTGGTATTGCAGACCCCCTAGTTCTCTAATAACCTTGGTCGCTCTTCTCTGCACCCGCTCCAGTTCAGCTATGTCTTTCTTATACACCGGAGACCAGAACTGCACACAGTATTCTAAGTGTGGTCACACCAGTGACTTGTATTGAGGTAAAATTATGTTCTCCTCATGAGCATCTATGCCTCTTTTAATGCATCCCATTATTTTATTTGCCTTGGCAGAGCTGCCTGACATTGGCCACTAAATGTGAGTTTGTCGTCCACCCATACACCCAGGACTTTTTCAGTGACAGTTTTGCCCAGTATTTTACAATTAAGCACATAATTATACATCTTGTTTGTTCTACCCAAGTGCATGACCTTACATTAATCCCCATTAAAGCTCATTTGCCATTTATCAGCCCAAGCTTCTAGTTTACATAAATCCTCTTGTAATTTAAAATTGTCCTCCTCTGTATTTATTACCCTGCAGAGTTTAGTGTCATCTGCAAATATTGAAATACTACTCTGTATGCCCCCTACAAGGTCATTAATAAATATGTTAAAGAGAAGCGGCCCCAATACTGACCCCTGTGGTCATGGGCGTACCCAGGATCAAAACTAGGGGGGGCAAGCCAATGTCGCATCTTATACAGGTTACATCATATACACTGTACATTATACTGCATATTAGGTATGGAGCATTAGAACTGTTGTATATTGTATAATACAGCAATGTATGCGACACTACGCTGTATATACCATATATTATACATGGCACACTAACCTCTATACAAAGAATAAGAGGCATTATAACCTGTATATGAAAAGTATAATACAGCAGTGTATATACACTCTATATACCGCACACGATGTGTATGACCCTGTATACACCATATACTACACTCTTATTTTGAAGTAAAAAAAATAAAAATAAACAGGAACAAACACAATACTTAAAATAAAGAACAAGTAAAGTTAAAAATCAACAAACTTACTGGTATTTCAGTGGGAACTATGGGCCTGCTTTTGGCTAATGAGATGGTCAATGTTAGGTTCCATATTTGTCACAAGTGAAGCAATTTTTCTCTTTCTTGATATTATTATTTCCTAGGGATTCCAAATTGCTATTAGTAAAATACCAATATATATACAGCGCTACAAAAACAATATACCAGCAATAAAACTGCCCACACAGAGACATACAGCCTGCACTGCCCATCACTGCAGCCTTGTCAATCCATATCATTTCATCCTCATCAGTGCACATAGTGGCGCAACTCCACTTTTAGCTCAGGCTCAGACTGGTGTGGTGCCAAAGTCCCTAATAGGCAGGTAAATGTCCCCTATAGGCAGGTAAATGTACCCAATAGGCAGCATTGATCCCCAATAGGCAGCATATGTCCTCAATAGGCAGCATAGGTCCCCAATAGGCAGCAAATGTCCTCAATAGGCAGCATAGTCCCCCAATAGACAGCATAGGTCCCCAATAGACAGCATAGGTCCCCAATAGGCAGCATAGGTCCCCAATAGGCAGCATAAGTCCCCAAAAGGCAGGTAAATGTCCCAATAGGCAGCATAGGTCCCCAATAGGCAGCATAGGTCCCCAATACGCAGCATATGTCCTCAATAGGCAGCATAATCCCCCATAAGCAGCATAGTAGTCCCCAGTAGGCAGCATAATCCCGAATAAGCAGCATAGTCCCCAATAGCCAGCATAATCCCCCAATAGCCAGCATTATCCCCAATAGCCAGCAAAATCCCCCAATAGCCAGCGTAATCCCCCAATAGCCAGCGTAATCCCCCCATAGCCAGCATAATTCCCATAGCCAGCATAATTCCCCCATAGCCAGCATAATCCCCCATAGCCAGCATAATCCCCCATAGCCAGCATAATCCCCCAATAGCCAGCATTATCCCCCAATAGCCAGCAAAATCCCCCAATAGCCAGCAAAATCCCCCAATAGCCAGCGTAATCCCCCAATAGCCAGCATAATCCCCTATAGCCAGCAGAATCCCCCCATAGCCAGCAGAATCCCCCCCATAGCCAGCCTAATCAATCCCCATAGCCAGCAAAATCCCACATAGCCAGCATAATCCCCCTATAGCCAGCATAATCCCCCATAGCCAGCATAATCCCCATAGCCAGCATAATCCCCCCATAGCCAGCATAATCCCCCTATAGCCAGCATAATCCCCCCATAGCCAGCACAATCCCCTATAGCCAGCATAATCCCCCAATAGCCAGCATAATCCCCCACTAGCCAGCATAATCCCCCAATAGCCAGCTTAATCCCCAATAGCCAGCATAATCCCCCAATAGCCAGCATAATCCCCTATAGCCAGCATAATCCCCTATAGCCAGCATAATCCCCCTATAGCCAGCATAATCCCCCTATAGCCAGCATAATCCCCCATAGCCAGCAAAATCCCCTATAGCCAGCATAATCCCCCATAGCCAGCATAATCCCCATGCAGCATAATCCCCATAGCCAGCATAATCCCCCAATAGCCAGCATAATCCCCCAATAGCCAGCATAATCCCCATAGCCAGCATAATCCCCCAATAGCCAGCATAATCCCCAATAGCCAGCATAATCCCCCAATAGCCAGCATAATCCCCTATAGCCAGCATAATCCCCCTATAGCCAGCATAATCCCCCTATAGCCAGCATAATCCCCCTATAGCCAGCATAATCCCCCATAGCCAGCATAATCCCCCTATAGCCAGCATAATCCCCCATAGCCAGCATAATCCCCCATAGCCAGCATAATCCCCCATAGGCCGGGCCCGGCGTAAAAAAAAAAGCCAGTACTCACCTATCTTCCCCGCTGCTCTGAAGAAGGCTCTCTGGACTCCGTCTTCTCCTGGCACAGGCGGCGTGACGTCATCAGGGCGTGCAGGCGGCGTGATGACGATCACGTCACCTGTGCTGCATATGGAAGGCCACAAGGCCTTCCTAACTCAGCACATTGTGCCCGCGATTAAAGGGCCCGCCGCCCGCCGGCAATGAACTGTCAGTTCAATGTTGGCGGGGCCGACGGGCCGGATAAAGCACCGTGCGCCCCTGTTTCTAGGGGGGGCACCTGCCCCTCCCTGCCCCACGGTGGGTACACCCATGCCTGTGGTACCCCACTGCTAACCGTGACCCAGTCCGAGTGTGCTGCATTAACCTTCGTCCGGCTGAGTAGGTAATATTGTAACTATTCCGTTTTAAAATTGCAATAACTTTTTTCGAAAAGCCGTAGAGGGCTGAAATTTCGTGACATCTCTGCAATTTTGGTCCAGAATATATTGGCCAAATTTCAATAAAATATCTCCACCCCCTTCCGAGATAAGGGGTCGAGATATTTTTGCATCCATAACAAGCTGCATAGGTACAAATGTACCCTCATATATTTTGAATGAAGATAATGCAAGGAAAAAACAATAATATTTTTTTTTAATGATAATGCTATTTTATTATTATAAACAAGTAAAAAAACTGTTCATTTACATTATAAAAGAAAATGTAAGAAACTTTTTTTATTGATTTTCTTCGCAAGTGATGCATGTTGTCTTTGCTACCGAGTGTTCATCGCAAATGGGTTTCACACAAACCACACAAGACTTTCTAGTCTTACGTTGTTTTCGCCTCAGGTCTCGGCAGACATAGCAACTACCAACAACAGGGGAGGGTCCATAACTACCATGAGGTATTTGAGGGCCAGCTGCTGCTTGTGATGCTACCAGAATGCATCGTCCAAGCACCATTTCTACTGCACCTCGAAGAAAATGGTTTCTCATCATCATTCGGTTTGTACTACGATCTTCAATTGCAGGCATACACAGCTGATTTGCGAGATCTTTCAGGAACTTTCTTCGTTGATCCTTTGTCCTGAAGCTTGGATTGTGTTCTCTGTGGATGATGTAGGATGCTAACCCAGTGACGTCAATCATATTGTAGAAAAATGCCAGAGGCCAACGTAATGTTCGTCGTTTCACAGTGTACTCTCCCAACATTTTATCCATAACATCAACTCCGCCTTTTGTTTTGTTGTAGTATTTTATTATCTCTGGCTTGGCTGCTAGTGTCTCTTCAACTTCTTCAACCGAAACGTCCCTCCCTGTGTACTACTACTTGCTTTGGACCACAATAAAATCCTTCCTTTTACCTTCCACGTTAAGTTGAGTGCAGAGTCTCTTTTTCTTCTTATGGTTTGGGCACCTACTCTTGCACCTCCATATAGGCTGTGCATACGTCTCTCTACATAAGGTATTTTCCCTTACGTATAGCACGCCTCTCCTGGATATGTCTTTATCTTCTCTTACGTTCTCATACAACGCAGATGAGACCTCTAGTATTTTGGCACAGACTAATCTCTCCTGTGATTTTCTAAAAGCACCTCCCAGGGAATCTCGGGGTAGGGATCTCGAACGTGAACTTCGACATCACACGAATCTTGAACTACACTGTGCTACGTTGACCGAATATCTACGGGTACAGCGTATCCCACGGGGTCTCAGGGTACCACTTCGGCCCACTCTTTTTGGTGATTCACCTGAATTTTGTACTAAATATGAGCAAATCCTCAATAAGTGTTCTTTTGACTTAATGGTTTTAACTGTAGAGCATCTACAAAAGGCCATAAGCACAAGCGCTGATAGTGTCAAATCAATCGAAGCACAACTTACCACCACCGGGACACCTGAGGAACTGTCAACTCTTAGGAATCAAATCAAAACTAATATCGACCAACACAAGAGAGACACTGAGAGTCGCAAAAGAAACAAATTTATTTGTGACCAAGAGGACTACGAACATAATCGTGTCTACAGATGGCGAGGAACTTCTTCAACCTGGCGGGCACCCCCACGACCTGGCTATCGCTCCACATCAGATCCATCTACCTCTGGCTCAGAACAGGAACATCCTGGCACATCTACCATTCCTTTTTTAGGCCAAAGAAGAAGACAACAAAGGTGAAGAGGACCAGACGTGGGCATGGACTTAAGAAATCAACCCCCAATACGGACAACCAGGTCACAGGTATGTGCCCGTTGGTGGTGAACATTTCTAATAGGACATTGGGTATTGCAGAACTTAATGTTCTTCAAAAAGGTCTATCCTTTTGCCCTTCCTACAGGTATAAGACTTTTGATCTAGAAATGGACCTTCAGCGTTTCTATCGTTCATTGAGACTTAAGGTATATTTTGCTAATCAACAGTCACCTCTTGTCTCAGATAATGCCTCCAATACCGACTCACTTTCCATCTCACACCTTGGCCTCAGGACAAAAAGTCATTTTAGACCACCGACAGGATCTAACGCCCTTGAAACCTTCATAGGTTTTGTACAATCCTCCTTCAATGACATTAAACAAGATATGGAACAAGGAAAATTATTCTATCCTCCTAACCTTAATGCAGTAGAGTTTCAGGCTTTAAGGTCCTTAAAGGAGGATCAGAATTTAATTATAAAACCTGCGGACAAGGGTGGAGCAATAGTTGTCATGAACCGGTCTGATTATCAATCAGAGGCTCTCAGACAACTTGGGGACACTAGCATATATGTCAAATTACCACACGATCCGACAGGTCACACTAGGTCCATCATAACTAGCGTTCTCAGCCGACACTTAGAGCAAGGCACTTTGGACAACAAAACCCATGACTTCCTGATTAAAACTAACCCGGTCGTCCCGGTTTTCTATACACTGCCAAAGATCCATAAGGATCTTCAACACCCTCCAGGTAGACCTATTGTGGCGTCGACCGAGTCCATCCTCTCCCCCCTCTCCATTTATTTGGAGAAAATACTCACTCCGTTGATCAAGTCCTCTAAATCTTTTCTTCTTGACACCAATGCCTTCCTGCAAGTCATTAAGGGTATCCAGCAGGTCCCCACTACTTGCATATTGGTCACTTTTGATGTAAAAGACTTGTACACCTCAATCCCCCATGAGGAAGGCATCCAGTCTGTCAAAAGACTACTACTGAAAAGTAACTTCACGCCGCCACAAATAGAGCTATGTGTGGACCTTCTAACTATAGTACTCACTCGCAATTATTTCATGTTTCAGGACGACTTTTTCCTACAGATTCGCGGGACCGCGATGGGCTCGAACGTGGCACCCCCGTATGCAAATTGCTATAAGGCTGACTTCGAGGAATCCTTCATCTACCTCCATCCATTATTCCAAGAAAATGTCATCACTTGGAAGCGTTATATAGATGACATCTTTTGCATATGGGGGGGCACGTTCGAGTCCCTATCCACCTTTCATCAGATACTCAATCAATCTTGGCCTGGTCTCCAATTTACAGTCACACAAGATATGTGTAGGATCAATTTTTTGGATACTATGGTCATGAAGGACGAGTGCGGGAGACTATCTACGGACCTCTACACCAAACCAACTGACCGGAATAGTCTCCTTCACTTTGACAGCTTCCACCCCACACCCATGAAGCGGTCTATTCCTAAGTCCCAGTTCCAACGGGTTAAACGTGTTGTATCCAATGAGGATACCTGTAACATTAGATTGAGTGAAATGAATTCTAAATTCAGGGACAGGGGGTACCCACAACAGGTTCTTGACTTGTCCATATCTAGTTCATCTTCTTTCTTACCAAAACCAGGCAATAGAGTAGCCTTTGTGCACTCCTTCCATCCGTTTGCATACCTAATACATAAATCTATACGCCGACATTGGCCCCTTCTCTCCAAGGCACATCCCATATTCCTGAATTTAACAATCCCTTTTTACCATGTTTTCGGCGGGCACCTAACTTCAGGGATTCTCTCGTTAAAGCGGACTTTGGACCTACTAAAACTCGGACTAAACAACGTTTCCTACAACATCCAAAATATGGCACCTTTCCTTGTCTTAGTTGCACTCAGTGCAACAATGTACAAAGGGAGACACCATACGACACCCTTATACTGGTAGGTCCTTTAACATCAGAGGTTTTTTTACTTGCGACACCTCCTACGCAGTTTATGTTATAAAATGTCCGTGTGGACTATTATACGTTGGGGAGACGATACAATCGGTAAAAGACCGAATATCAAAACATAAATCCACCATACGGTGTAAGAATTTATTGCTCCCAGTCCCTTATCATTTTGTGACACAGGGTCATAAAATTGCACAGCTCAAGTTTCAGGTTCTTGAACATGTGCCTCAACCCAGGAGAGGTGGTGATCGGATCAAATTACTTAAACGGCGAGAAGCCTTTTGGATCCATACTCTGGACACATTAACCCCGAAAGGTCTTAATAAGGATTATGACTTACTTGCTTTTTTATAACCTACTGTACCTTACCTACTTGATAATAGCTTATTTTTGTTAGTATCACTATGTCATATGTACTTCCATGTATTCTGACCATTTTTGCCTCATTAAGCTGCGATTACTTTAATTATAAGACTTATTATTTGAAACTGTAGCTTTTGCCTCTATATGGTTTCTATATGCACTAATTTTTGCTTCTTTCTACCTTAGAGCCGCTTATACTGAATAGAACAATCTTTATTTGGGCACAAGCACTATCTGGACGGACATTCTTATATTTGCTGTGAGACCGATACTCTCTCACAACCTTTAGTCACTCCCCTCTATGTCTCTCCACTCATAAGCACCGCCTAGGACACTGTGGAACGCACCAGCTATCAGCAGTGGAACGCACGGCCATGCGCTTCCGCCCACGTCATCACTCAGTCACCACACCTCCTTTTGCTTCATTGGCTGGTTCCAGTCATGTGTTCCCCCTGCTTCCTATAACATACAGGAAGGGGCCTGCCTATGCCGGCGTGTGACAAGCGGTGGATACCGCGTCCTGGCTGCAGCAGTAGACGCTTCCCTCCTCCTCTCAGGTTTGCTTATAACGGGGTTTTTCCTTCACAGTATATGCTAAAATATTCTGTTCACACCGTTCACTCAATTTCACTGTTTCATAGGTACTTTACCCAATCTGGACTTCCACCCATTATGCATGGACGTTCCATGCTAATCACTGGTAGGCATATTGCTTTCTTATATGCGTATCATGCACTTCCTATATACAGCCTTTACCTCCATTATGAGCATGTACTATCTGCTCTCCATTTCTCACAGTGTTCTAGTGAAAATCAGATTTGATGTGTCCATATCCTTCCACATAGGCAAACAGGGGTATGTGTACCATTATACTTTTCTATGCACAAGGCTTCCTATATGTCTGGTTGTGTCTCCTCTATTATGACTCTCTATATTATATTTCTAATATGTCTGTTTACCACTATGCTAGTTGGAATCATGTTGTCTAACAGGTTTCCATTATTTGTACATACCTTGTTTCCGGTTGTTTTTCTTTTTTCTTTACATTTTATTTAATATTGGATTATCTATTGTAGTAGCTGATGAAGGTCGTGAGACCGAAACGTCCCTCCCTGTGTACTACTACTTGCTTTGGACCACAATAAAATCCTTCCTTTTACCTTCCACGTTAAGTTGAGTGCAGAGTCTCTTTTTCTTCTTCAACTTCTCCCGTCATGTGCATAGATGATAGAAGCACGACTGATTTGTTCTTCTTTGGTACATATGAACAGACTGTTGCATCATGATTGTAGGCAAAATTGGTCGAGTTTACAGGCCTTTCTTTGGCAGGCTGCATGTTGCTAGGTAGGAACCTTTTGTTTTTTCTCACTGTACCAACTAGTGTCATGTTCCAGGAGTTCAATACCTTAGCTAGTTCCATGGTTGTAAAGAAGTTATTGGTGGTGATATTTCTTCCAGAGCCTTTGTATGAGCTCACTAGGTCCAATACTGTTTGTTCACCAATGTTTACTTGTCGAGGACCATCAGTTGGTTTCCAGTGTAGAGCTGACCTTGTAATGGGTAGGCGTTTGACGAGTCACAAGCCCAGAAAATCTTTATGCCATATTTAGCTGGTTTTGAAGGTATATACTGGGTAAATTTAGTATGGCCTCTAAATGGAAATAATTGCTCGTCGACGGTGATACAATTATAAGGCTTGTAGGCTCTCTCCAGATTTCTGTTCCGCATTGTCCAGATGTCCCGTATTGGTGCAGCTTTATCTGTTTGCACACGTTCTGCATGTGTATTTTCGTTGTCAAATCTGATAAATCTGAGTATCATCTTGAAGCAGTCATGAGACATGGCTGCACGTATAAGAGGCAGAGCAGCAACATTCCACATTTCCTCCAGATTCTCTTTGCTGTCTCTGTGCACACCAGCAGCAATCAGTATGCCCAAAAATGCATGGAGTTCAGTTTCAGTAAATTGCTTGAATGTTTTTTGTGGTGGCCGTTGAGTAGAATCAGGAAAACGTTGTACCAGTTCGTTGTTGTAAGCATCACAAACTCTCTTGGCATTTTGATTCGTTTCTCGTAATATGATGTCACACATCTCGGGAGTAGGGTTGAGCATTCCGATACCGAAACCCGGTTCCGATACTTGAAATCCAATGTAAGTCTATGGGAACAAAATATCGGAAGTACTTCCGATACTTACTTCCGATATTTTGTTCCCATAGACTTACATTGGATTTCGGGTATCGGAAGTATCGGAATGCTCAACCCTACTCGGGAGTCATGATTGACTTGAATAGCTCTTTTGCTGTATACAGGTTGCTGATTGCTGCAGGGCCACCTCTTTGTCGTAGGACATTACGAAATTTTGTTTGTGCATTTGGCAGTGGATCACTACTGTTATGTTCTGCTACAAGCACTAAGGAAAGAAGGGAGATCTGTCCCTACGATAGAACTAAGCTAGATCCCTACGATGTAACGGGGAACCTGATCCTGCGATCAGACCCGCTAAAGTCCTCAGCTAGTCTGTACGAAGACCTATAGATGTGAGGAAGGGATCCCTATAAGAACTAGGGACTGGGAGAAAGATGGACACCTCCTAACAGAAGTTGTAGCAGTAAAATACAAAAAAAACAACATAGAACATAGCGGTCCGAAGACCAAGCAAAACTGACTGAGTAAGGTAACAAAGCACCTGGCTAGCTTAAGAGTAGAAATTACAATGAAGCCCAGCAAAGCCAGAAGGGCGGAGCAGGATTAAATAGGCAAAAAAGTTCATGTGACCAGCAAAATAGAAAAAACCTAACAGGAGAGTTCTAACAGTACCCCCCCTTCTAAGAGGATCCTCCGGATCCCCTAGGCCCAGGCTTATCCGGAAACCTCTTGTGAAACGCTCTGACAAGTCTGGAAGCAGAAACATCCTCCGCCCTCACCCATGAGTTATCCTCGGGTCCGAAACCCTTCCAAGCGACGAGATACTGCAAACTCCCTCTATACCGTCTAGAATTTAGGATGCGGGAAATTTCATATTCCTCGTCCTCCACCACCGGGGCATAGGTGTCTCCATCCGACACATCAGCTCTTTTCAACAGAGAAACATGAAACACCGGATTAATCTTCCAGGAGGTAGGAACCTCCAACCTAACAGCAGATTGGTTAACAACCTGAAGCACTTGAAAGGGCCCTACAAACTTGGGACCCAATTTTTTAGAAGGAATCCTCAACCGCAGATTCTTAGAAGACAACCAAACCATGTCACCAATAGCAAACAAAACCTCTTGCCGTTTGTGCACGTTTCTTCAGAAGTGGTTTTAGTTCCATAAAGATGCGGTACATTCTGGTATCCTCCATTTTGATACAGTAAAGATGTATATCTTTGTACCGTGTTAGCCAGTAGATAGAAAAATATTTAGAGTTGAGAGTCCTCAGTGGTTGATACCTTTTAATGGCTAACTGAAAAGATGGTAACAAATTGCAAGCTTTCGAGACTACTCAGGTCTCTTCATCAGGCATAGACTAATACAACATCTGAAGAATCACATATTTATACACAAAATAGCACATAAAAAATGCAATAGGTAAGACAAGTGACGTGAAGCAGAATAGTCATTATGGCAGAGGGATGAGCATAAATATTGGAACAGTTCATAGATAAGGAGTGTGAAAGTTTTATTACCCTCTGATTGGGGTCTGGTAATGTTTTGTGATGTTTTCACAGGGTATTTGGAGTAAATTCCTTAATTGATGTAATAGGCCATAAATCCATGTGATAGGTTCATTCCAGCATTAAGAGTGTCAAAGGTCACCATCAATTTGTATTCGCAAATTCTTCTTTGTCTCAGAGATGTGAAATTGCCTCTGAGTACAAGTATTTTCATATTTAACATGCTATGATCAGGGGAGCAAAAATGTTTTGCCACAGGTAGATCCATTCTTTTTTCTCTTATTGTGTGGCGACAAAGAGACAAAGAAGAATTTGCAAATACAAATTGATGGTGACCTTTGACACTCTTAATGCTGGAATGAACCTATCACATGGATTTATGGCCTATTACATCAATTAAGGAATTTACTCCAAATACCCTGTGAAAACATCACAAAACATTACCAGACCCCAATCAGAGGGTAATAAAACTTTCACACTCCTTATCTATGAACTGTTCCAATATTTATGCTCATCCCTCTGCCATAATGACTATTCTGCTTCACGTCACTTGTCTTACCTATTGCATTTTTTCTGTGCTATTTTGTGTATAAATATGTGATTCTTCAGATGTTGTATTAGTCTATGCCTGATGAAGAGACCTGAGTAGTCTCGAAAGCTTGCAATTTGTTACCATCTTTTCAGTTAGCCATTAAAAGGTATCAACCACTGAGGACTCTCAACTCTAAATATTTTTCACCAAAAATTTACATTTGGTATCTTTATGTCTGAAGCATGATATGTGGGAAAAGGTTGAAAAGTTCCAGGGAATCGAATACTTGCGCAAGGTACTGTATATCAGGTTTTTTTTATTTGACTGCTGTCACACACTAAAAGGATGCTTTTTATATCAGGTTTTTTTATTTGACTGCTGTCACACACTAAAAGGATGCTTTTTTTTGCAAAAAGCATCGCCATATTTTGAGAGCTATAATTTTTCCATATTTCGGCCAACAGAGGCATGTGAGGGCTTGTTTTTGCAGGATGAGTTTACGTTTTATTGGTACCATTTTTGGACACATGACATTTTTTGATCGTTTTCTATTCCAATGTTTGGGAGGCAGAATTAGCAAAAACAAGCAATTCAGGAATTGTTATTTTTTCTTTTATGATGTTCCACGTGCGGTAAAATTGATTGACGTTATTCTTCGGGTCAGTATGATCACAGCAATACCACATTTATATTTTTTTTTAGGTTTTGGCACTTTTACACAGCAAAAACTATTTTATAGAAAAAATAATTTTTTGCATCACTTTAATCTGAGATCTATAACTTTTTTATTTTTCTGCTGATGGAGCTGTACGGCAGCTTGTTTTTTGTGGGACAAGATGACATTTTCAGCAATTCCATCTTTATTTACATTCATCTCTTTGATCGCGTTTTATTCCACTTTTGATTCGACGGTGTGATGATAAAGCAATGCATTTTGCCTCGGTTTTCTTTTTTTTTCTTTGCTGTGTTCACTAAAGGGGTTAAATAGTAGGACAGTTTTATAGGTCGGGTTATTCCGGATGCAGCGATACCAAATATATATACTTTTTTTTTCATAAAAATACTTATTTATGGGTACAATGCATTTATATTTTTATTTTATTATTCTGTGATTTTTTTTTAATATTTTTACAAACGAAAATTTACTTTTTTACTTTTTTACTTTGTCCCACTATGGGACTTTCACTTTTTGCAGTCTGATCACTTGTAAAGCATAGTAACGCAGGTGCTTGAAGCAGAAAGTTTGCTAGATTTGGTGACCCAGATGTCATCATGACGACATCGGATCACCATGGCAACGATCGGCCATCGCAATGACGTCACAGGGGTGCAGATCAGAAAGTAGAGGGTGCTCCCTCCCTCTACTTGCCTGCTAAATACTGTGATGAAAAGCTTCACGCCACCGTTCACACTGATGAGCAAATGTTGCACAGATGGATCACTGCAAAGGACACGGGATTCTTTCATCTTCGGCAAGGTGAGGGATATTGTTTTTTAATTTTTGTTTTCTTACAGGGGGCAATGGCTTAAAATGATTAGGTATTAAGGTAAATGTAATGTGATTTTTTTTGTTTTATTCTTAATTTTACAGATGATGTAGATGGCAGGGGCTGACTACAACTCTCAACATTGTCCCCTGAGATCAGAGCGAGCACGGGACAATGATGTGAGCTGTCTTCAGCACCTGGCACCTGAGAACAGTGCAAACTGTGCTGGCTTTTCTCAGGCAAGGGTACGTCTTATACTTATGCAGTACATGGTTGCTACACATATGTCACACGCAAGAAACACATGTACACAAGGACACGGATATCTCTAGTACTGGTTTTTCCAGAACTGGAAATATCAGGAGTCAGGACCTGTGAAGGAGGCCTAACACCCTGCTGCATCAATCATGATTGGTGTTGGCAATGACCATGACCGTTTAACCCCTTAGGTGCTGCTGCCAAAAGTAACTACTAGATGGTTAACCCCTTCATGACTGGGGTTATTTTTGTTTTTGCATTTTCGTTTTGCTCCCCTTCTTCCCAGAGCCATAACTTTTTTATTTTTTGGTCAAAGAGGCCATATGAGGGCTTGTATTTTGCGGAACGAGTTTTACTTTTGAACAATACCATTGGCTTTAACATATCTTGTACTGGAAAATGGGAAAAAAAATTCCAAGCGCACAGAAATTGCAAGAAAAGTGCAATTCCACTCTTTTTTTTTTTTTTTTACCATGTTCACTAAATGCTACAACTGACCTACCACTATTATTCTCTAGGTCATTGTGAGTTCATACACACCAAACATGTCTAGGTTCTTTTTTATTTAAGTGGTAAAAAATGTTGCTATTTTCCAAGACCTATATCGTCTCCACTTTTCGTGATTTTGGGCTGGGTAAGGTATCATTTTTATTGATACAATTTTGGTGTAGATACGATCTTCTGATCGCCCATTATTGCATTTTATTGTAATGTAGCGTCGACCAAAAAAACTTAATTCTCGCAGTTTGAATTTTTTTCTCGTTATGCTGTTTACCGATCGGACTAATTATTTTTTTATATTGATAGATATAGTTATTTTTAAGGTTGAAGGAAGACTTTAAGTCCATCTAGTTCAACCCATATCCTATCCTAACCTGCCCTAACATGTTGATCCAGAGGAAGGCAAAAAAAAACCCAAGTGGCAAACAGTAAGCTACACATTGGGGAAAAAAATTCCTTCCCGACTCCACATACGGCAATCAGACTAGCTCCCTGGATCAACGCAATATCTAGGAAACTAGTGAATATAGCCTGTAATATTATACTTTTCAAGAAAGGCATCCAGTTCCTTCTTAAATTTTAGTAGGGAATCACTCATTACAACATTAGACCGCAGAGAGTTCCATAGTCTCACTGCTCTTACAGTAAAGAATCTGCGTCTGTGATTATGACTAAACCTTCTTTCCTCCAGACGTAGAGGATGCCCCCTTGTCCCCGTCACAGGTCTAAGAGTAAAAACGTCATTAGAAAGGTCTTTGTACTGTCCCCTTATATATTTATACATTGTAATAAGATCACCCCTAAGCCTTTGTTTCTCCAAACTAAATAACCCCAAGTGTAATAACCTGTCCTGGTATTGCAGACCCCCTAGTTCTCTAATAACCTTGGTCGCTCTTCTCTGCACCCGCTCCAGTTCAGCTATGTCTTTCTTATACACCGGAGACCAGAACTGCACACAGTATTCTAAGTGTGGTCGCACCAGTGACTTGTATTGAGGTAAAATTATGTTCTCCTCATGAGCATCTATGCCTCTTTTAATGCATCCCATTATTTTATTTGCCTTGGCAGCAGCTGCCTGACATTGGCCACTAAATGTGAGTTTGTCGTCCACCCATACACCCAGGACTTTTTCAGTGACAGTTTTGCCCAGTATTTTACAATTAAGCACATAATTATACATCTTGTTTGTTCTACCCAAGTGCATGACCTTACATTAATCCCCATTAAAGCTCATTTGCCATTTATCAGCCCAAGCTTCTAGTTTACATAAATCCTCTTGTAATTTAAAATTGTCCTCCTCTGTATTTATTACCCTGCAGAGTTTAGTGTCATCTGCAAATATTGAAATACTACTCTGTATGCCCCTACAAGGTCATTAATAAATATGTTAAAGAGAAGCGGCCCCAATACTGACCCATGTGGTACCCCACTGCTAACCGTGACCCAGTCCGAGTGTGCTGCATTAACCTTCGTCCGGCTGAGTAGGTAATATTGTAACTATTCCGTTTTAAAATTGCAATAACTTTTTTCGAAAAGCCGTAGAGGGCTGAAATTTCGTGACATCTCTGCAATTTTGGTCCAGAATATATTGGCCAAATTTCAATAAAATATCTCCACCCCTTCCGAGATAAGGGGTCGAGATATTTTTGCATCCATAACAAGATGCATAGGTACAAATGTACCCTCATATATTTTGAATGAAGATAATGCAAGGAAAAATGAATAATATTTTTTTTTAATGATAATGCTATTTTATTATTATAAACAAGTAAAAAAACTGTTCATTTACATTATAAAAGAAAATGTAAGAAACTTTTTTTATTGATTTTCTTCGCAAGTGATCATGTTGTCTTTGCTACCGAGTGTTCATCGCAAATGGGTTTCACACAAACCACACAAGACTTTCTAGTCTTACGTTGTTTTCGCCTCAGGTCTCGGCAGACATAGCAACTACCAACAACAGGGGAGGGTCCATAACTACCATGAGGTATTTGAGGGCCAGCTGCTGCTTGCGATGCTACCAGAATGCAACGTCCAAGCACCATTTCTACTGCACCTCGAAGAAAATGGTTTCTCATCATCATTCGGTTTGTACTACGATCTTCAATTGCAGGCATACACAGCTGATTTGCGAGATCTTTCAGGAACTTTCTTCGTTGATCCTTTGTCCTGAAGCTTGGATTGTGTTCTCTGTGGATGATGTAGGATGCTAACCCAGTGACGTCAATCATATTGTAGAAAAATGCCAGAGGCCAACGTAATGTTCGTCGTTTCACAGTGTACTCTCCCAACATTTTATCCATAACATCAACTCCGCCTTTTGTTTTGTTGTAGTATTTTATTATCTCTGGCTTGGCTGCTAGTGTCTCTTCAACCTCTCCCGTCATGTGCATAGATGATAGAAGCACGACTGATTTGTTCTTCTTTGGTACATATGAACAGACTGTTGCATCATGATTGTAGGCAAAATTTGTCGAGTCTACAGGCCTTTCTTTGGCAGGCTGCATGTTGCTAGGTAGGAACCTTTTGTTTTTGCTCACTGTACCAACTAGTGTCATGTTCCAGGAGTTCAATACCTTAGCTAGTTCCATGGTTGTAAAGAAGTTATTGGTGGTGATATTTCTTCCAGAGCCTTTGTATGAGCTCACTAGGTCCAATACTGTTTGTTCACCAATGTTTACTTGTCGAGGACCATCAGTTGGTTTCCCAGTGTAGAGCTGACCTTGTAATGGGTAGGCGTTTGACGAGTCACAAGCCCAGAAAATCTTTATGCCATATTTAGCTGGTTTTAAAGGTATATACTTGGTAAATTTAGTATGGCCTCTAAATGGAAATAATTGCTCGTCGACGGTGATACAATTATATGGCTTGTAGGCTCTCTCCAGATTTCTGTTCCGCATTGTCCAGATGTCCGTATTGGTGCAGCTTTATCTGTTTGCACATGTTCTGCATGTGTATTTTCGTTGTCAAATCTGATAAATCTGAGTATCATCTTGAAGCAGTCACGAGACATGGCTGCACGTATAAGAGGCAGAGCAGCAACATTCCACATTTCCTCCAGATTCTCTTTGCTGTCTCTGTGCACACCAGCAGCAATCAGTATGCCCAAAAATGCATGGAGTTCAGTTTCAGTAAATTGCTTGAATGTTTTTTGTGGTGGCCGTTGAGTAGAATCAGGAAAACGTTGTACCAGTTCGTTGTTGTAAGCATCACAAACTCTCTTGGCCTTTTGATTCGTTTCTCGTAATATGATGTCACACATCTCGGGAGTCATGATTGACTTGAATAGCTCTTTTGCTGTATACAGGTTGCTGATTGCTGCAGGGCCACCTCTTTGTCGTAGGACATTACGAAATTTTGTTTGTGCATTTGGCAGTGGATCACTACTGTTATGTTCTGCTACAAGCACTAAGGAAAGAAGGGAGATCTGTCCCTACGATAGAACTAAGCTAGATCCCTACGATGTAACGGGGAACCTGATCCTGCGATCAGACCCGCTAAAGTCCTCAGCTAGTCTGTACGAAGACCTATAGATGTGAGGAAGGGATCCCTATAAGAACTAGGGACTGGGAGAAAGATGGACACCTCCTAACAGAAGTTGTAGCAGTAAAAGACAAAAAAAACAACATAGAACATAGCGGTCCGAAGACCAAGCAAAACTGACTGAGTAAGGTAACAAAGCACCTGGCTAGCTTAAGAGTAGAAATTACAATGAAGTCCAGCAAAGCTAGAAGGGCGGAGCAGGATTAAATAGGCAAAAAAGTTCATGTGACCAGCAAAATAGAAAAAACCTAACAGGAGGTTCTAACAGTACCCCCCCTTCTAAGAGGATCCTCCGGATCCCTAGGCCCAGGCTTATCCGGAAACCTCTTGTGAAACGCTCTGATAAGTCTGGACGCAGAAACATCTCCGCCCTCACCCATGAGTTATCCTCGGGTCCGAAACCCCTTCCAAGCGACGAGATACTTCAAACTCCCTCTATACCGTCTAGAATTTAGGATGCGGGAAATTTCATATTCCTCGTCCTCCACCACCGGGGCAGAGGTGTCTCCATCCGACACATCAGCTCTTTTCAACAGAGAAACATGAAACACCGGATTAATCTTGCAGGAGGTAGGAACCTCCAACCTAACAGCAGATTGGTTAACAACCTGAAGCACTTGAAAGGGCCCTACAAACTTGGGACCCAATTTTTTAGAAGGAATCCTCAACCGCAGATTCTTAGAAGACAACCAAACCATGTCACCAATAGCAAACAAAACCTCTTGCCGTTTCCTATCAAAGTACCTTTTAGATTTTCTGTTAGCCTACTGAAGATTAACACGCACATCCGTCCAAACTCTCTCCAAATCACCTGAAAAATTCTCCTCTTCAGGCACGGCCGATACCAATTTGGAGAATGACCCAAACGACAGATGTCTCCCAGTACAACAAAAAAAAGGCGAACAACCAGCAGAAGAGGATGTATGGTTGTTAAGAGCAAATTCAGCAAGTGGCAGAAACTCAGACCACCCCTCTTGATTGTCTGCCACAAAACAACGCAAGAACTTCTCAACATCCTGGTTTTTCCTTTCCGTCTGGCCATTAGACTCAGGATGATATCCGGATGAAAACGACAAATGAACTCCCAACCTGTCACAAAAGGCGCGCCAAAAACAAGCCACGAACTGAGGTCCCCTATCAGAAACAATGTCAGTAGGAACGCCATGTAGTCTGACAATTTCCTTGACAAAGGCCTTAGCGAGAGTCTTAGCGCAGGGCAGTTTGAAAAAAGGAACCAAAATGACACATCTTGCTAAAACGGTCCTCGACCACCCAGATGACAGTAAAACCCTCAGAGGGGGGAAGGTCAGTAATAAAGTCCATAGCCAAATGTGTCCAAGGTGCACTAGGAACCTCCAGAGGGCAAAGCATGAGTATGTGAAGACTTAGATCTAGCACACACAGTGCATTGACGCACCCACTTAATGACTTCCTTCTGCCATCCAGGCCACCAAAAACTGCGACCCACAAGTCTCTTGGTCTCAGAGATTACATGATGACCTGCCAACCGACACTCATGACACTCAACAAACAAATCTCTCCTAAAGGTCCCAGGCACAAACAACCTCCCATGGGGAGTATTAGATGGGGCATTCTCCTGTGCTTTAAGAATCTCATCTTCCAACACAGAGTCCAAAGCAGCAATCACAACCCCTTCTTGTAAAATGTTCTCCTCCTCAGCACCGACCATGGGAGAAAAGCTGCGAGACAAAGCACCAGCTTTAACATTCTTAGTACCTGGGATGTAAGTAACGGAAAAAATTAAACCGCGAGAAAAACAGTGCCCACCTAGCCTGACGGGCATTCAAGCGTTTGGCAGCATCAAGATAGATCCGATTTTTATGATCAGTGAAAACCTGAACGGGAAATTCAGCACCTTCAAAGAGATGACGCCAATGTTCAAATGCGAGTTTAATAGCCAACAATTCCCTATTACCAATATCGTAATTCAGTTCAGTCTCAGAAAATTTTTTGAGAAAAAGGCACAGGGATGTACTCCATCCCTGTTTTCCTGAGACAACACCGCGCCGACCCCCACAGAAGAAGCATCAACCTCAACCAAAAACGGTTTAGTCACATCAGGCTGCATAAGGATGGGAGCAGAGGTGAACCTCTCCTTTAGAAACACAAAAGCTTCAATGGCCTCAGTAGTCCACTGAACCGCATTAGCACCTTTCCTGGTGAGATCGGTCAGTGGTTTGACAATAATAGAAAAATTTTTAATGAATTTTTGGTAATAATTGGCGAAACCCAAAAACCTCTGTATCGATTTCAAACCAATAGGCCTAGGCCATTCCTGTACAGCTTGAACTTTCACCGGGTCCTGTTATGTTTCGGTAGCTGAGGAGTGCAGGTAAAAAAGGCAATACACCAGAGCAGTTGGAATCTATGAGATTGCAGTACCCTGACTAACCACCACAACTAGAGGCAGCCGTGTGGAGCGTTCCTACGTTGGTCCTAGACGCCTCGTCACAGCCTGAGAAACTAACTACACCTAAAGATAGAAATAGGAAAGCTATCTGCCCCGGAGCAGAACCCCAAAGATAACAGAAAGCCCCCAAACATGTAATGGCGGTTAGACAAGAGGAAATACTGACACAGAAAGAAAATAGTATGAGCAAACGCTGGGGCCCAAACTATCTAAATAGAAAAGGATAGGAAGGGTACTTACTGCAATCCCAGAAAACCCTGAAAAGCACCAACTCTACTAATTTCAAAATCACCTGAGATCACACGACCTCTACCACCTAAATTAGTTCTCTGGTGTAACAAAATAAAAACAGCAGCCACTGAAAAAACTGGAAAAAGAAAAAGAACAAAACTCAGTGGCTGAACTAAACTGAGAGGGCAGAAGCCCCCAGAGGGGACCCTGAAGGCCCCCAAAGAAGTGCAGGACAAAATGCAAAAATATAGCACAAACACAAAAGAAGCAAA
>JARQOD010004306.1:0-56051 GCA_033576555.1 Oophaga sylvatica | reverse complement strand
CATCAGCCAGAGAACATGTGCTGCAGCCCACCACTGCCGGACCCCACCTGCCAAACACAGCTCACAGCAAGCACCGACACCCCCACCACTGCCGAACCCACCTGCCAAACACAGCTCACAGCAAGCACCGACACCCCCACCACTGCCGGACCCCACCTGCCAAACACAGCTCCCAGCAAGCACGACATCCCCACCACTGCCGGACCCCACCTGCCAAACACAGCTCCCAGCATCACGACACCCCCACCACTGCCGGACCCACCTGCCAAACACCAGCTCACAGCAGCACCGACACCCCACCACTGCCGGACCCCACCTGCCAAACACAGCTCCCAGCAGCACCGACACCCCCACCACTGCCGGACCCCACCTGCCAAACACAGCTCCAGCAAGCACCGACACCCCCACCACTGCCGGACCCCACCTGCCAAACACAGCTCACAGCAAGCACCGACACCCCACCACTGCCGAACCCCACCTGCCAAACACAGCTCACAGCAAGCACCGACACCCCCACCACTGCCGACCCCACCTGCCAAACACAGCTCCCAGCAAGCACCGACACCCCCACCACTGCCGGACCCCACCTGCCAAACACAGCTCACAGCAAGCACCGACACCCCCACCACTGCCGGACCCCACCTGCCAAACACAGCTCACAGCAGCACCGACACCCCCCCACTGCCGAACCCCACCTGCCAAACACAGCTCCAGCAGCACCGACACCCCCACCACTGCCGGACCCCACCTGCCAAACACAGCTCCCAGCAGCACCGACACCCCACCACTGCCGACCCCACCTGCCAAACACAGCTCACAGCATGCACCGACACCCCCACCACTGCCGGACCCCACCTGCCAAACACAGCTCCCAGCAAGCACCGACACCCCCACCACTGCCGACCCCACCTGCCAAACACAGCTCACAGCAAGCACCGACACCCCCACCACTGCCGACCCCACCTGCCAAACACAGCTCACAGCAAGCACCGACACCCCCACCACTGCCGGACCCCACCTGCCAAACACAGCTCCCAGCAAGCACCGACACCCCCACCACTGCCGACCCCACCTGCCAAACACAGCTCACAGCAAGCACCGACACCCCCACCACTGCCGGACCCCACCTGCCAAACACAGCTCACAGCATGCACCGACACCCCCACCACTGCCGAACCCCACCTGCCAAACACAGCTCACAGCAGCACCGACACCCCCACCACTGCCGGACCCCACCTGCCAAACACAGCTCCAGCCACCACTGCGACCCCGCAACACTCCAGCAGACGACCCCTGCGGACCACCTCAAAGCCAGCAAGCACACACCCCACACTGCGACCCCACTGCCACACAGCCAACACCCCCACGCGCCACCGCAACACTCCACAGCACGAACCCACACTGCGACCACCTCCAACAGCTCCAGCACACGCACCCCAGCGACCACCTGCAACACTCGCAGCAGACCCACACTGCCGACCCCTGCCAACAGCCACAGCACACCCACACTGCCGACCCACTGCACCAGTCCCACAGCACGACCCCACCATGCCGACCACCTGCCAAAAACCCACAGCACGACACCCCACTGCGCCCACTCCAACACACTCGCAGCAGACACCCACCACTGCGAACCCACTGCCAAACAGCCACAGCACACGACACCCACCACTGCCGAACCACCTCAAACACAGCTCCCAGCAAGCAACCGACACCCCCACCACTGCCGACCCCACCTGCCAAACACAGCTCACAGCAAGCACCGACACCCCCACCACTGCCGGACCCCACCTGCCAAACACAGCTCCACAGCAAGCACCGACACCCCCACCACTGCCGAACCCCCACCTGCCAAACACAGCTCCCAGCAAGCACCGACACCCCCACCACTGCCGGACCCCACCTGCCAAACACAGCTCACAGCAAGCACCGACACCCCACCACTGCCGGACCCCACCTGCCAAACACAGCTCCCAGCAAGCACCGACACCCCCACCACTGCCGAACCCCACCTGCCAAACACAGCTCCCAGCAAGCACCGACACCCCCCCACTGCCGAACCCCCACCTGCCAAACACAGCTCACCAGCAAGCACCGACACCCCCACCACTGCCAACCCCACCTGCCAAACACAGCTCCCAGCAAGCACCGACACCCCCACACTGCCGACCCCACGCCAACACAGCTCCAGCACACCGACCCCCACCACTGCCGGACCCCACCAGCCAAACACAGCTCCACAGCAAGCACCGACACCCCCACCACTGCCGGACCCCACCTGCCAACACACTCCAGCTCACACACACCCCCACCACTGCCGGACCCCACCTGCCAAACAACAGCCACCAGCACCACACCCACCACCCGACCCCCACCAGCAACACACCCCAGACACCGCACCCACACGCCGACCCCCCGCCAAACACCCCCAAACACTCGAACGACCACCCCCCACCACTGCCTGGACCCCCACCTGCCAAACACAGCTCCACAGCAGCACGACACCCCCACCACTGCCGGACCCCACCTGCCAACACAGCTCCCAGCAAGCACGACACCCCCACCACTGCCGGACCCCACCTCCAAACACAGCTCCCCACACCCGACACCCCCACCACGCTCGACCCCACCTCCAAACACGCCCACTGCACGGACACCCCCACCACTGCCGGACCCCACCTGCCAACACAGCTCCCACAAGCACCAGACACCCCACCACTGCCGACCCCACCTGCCAAACAAGCCCAGCAAGCACGACACCCCCCACCACTGCCGGACCCCCACCTGCCAACACAGCCCAGCAGCACCGACACCCCACCACTGCCGGACCCCACCTGCCAAACACAGCTCCCAGCAAGCACGACACCCCCACCACTGCCGACCCCACCTGCCAACACACTCCCAGCATGCACTGACACCCCACCACTGCCGGACCCCACCTGCCAAATCACAGCTCCCAGCATGCCGACACCCCCCCACCCGGACCCCACCTGCAACACATCCCAGCAGCACGACCCCCACCACGCCGGACCCCACCTGCCAAACCAGCTCCCAGCACACCGACACCCCCACCACTGCCGAACCCCACCGCCAACACAGCTCCCACAAGCACGACACCCCCACCACGCCGACCCCACCTCCCAACACAGCTCCCAGCATGACGACACCCCCACACGCCGACCCCCACCTGCCAAACACAGCTCCAGCAAGCACCGACAACCCCCACACTGCCGGACCCCACCGCCAACTCAGCTCCGCAAGCAGACCGACACCCCACCACGCCGACCCCACCTGCCAACACAGCTCCCAGCAAGCACCGACACCCCACCATGCCGACCCCACCTGCCAAACCACTCCAGCAAGCACCGACACCCCCACCACTGCCGGACCCCACCTGCCAAACACAGCTCCCAGCAACACCGACACCCCCACCACTGCCGAACCCCCACCTGCCAAACACAGCTCCAGCACCACCGACACCCCGCCACTGCCGGACCCCCAACTGCCAACCACAGCTCCCAGCAAGCACTGACACCCCCGCCACTGCCGGACCCCCACCTGCCAACCACAGCTCCCAGCAAGCACTGACACCCCCGCCACTGCCGGACCCCACCTGCCAACCACAGCTCCCAGCAAGCATCGGCACCCCCACCACTGCCGGACCCCACCTGCCAACCACAGCTCCAGCAAGCACGAAACCCCCCACTGCCGGACCCCACCTGCCAACTACAGCTCCCAGCATGCACTGACACCCCCACCACTGCCGACCCCACCTGCCAACTACAAATCCCAGCATGCATTGACACCCCACCACTGCCAGACCCCACCTGCCAACTACAGCTCCCAGCATGCACGACACCCCCACCACTGCCGGACCCTCACCTGCCAACTACAGCTCCCAGCATGCACCGACACCCCCACCACTGCCGGACCCCCACCTGCCAACTACAGCTCCCAGCATGCACCGACACCCCCACCACTGCCGGACCCTCACCTGCCAACTACAGCTCCCAGCATGCACCGACACCCCCACCATTGCCGGACCCCACCTGCCAACTACAGTCCCAGCATGCACTGACACCCCCACCACTGCCGGACCCCCACCTGCCAACTACAGCTCCCAGCATGCACCGACACCCCCACCATTGCCGGTACCCCACACTACCAACTACAACTCCCACCATGCACCGACACCCCCACCACTGCCGGACCCCCACCTGCCAACTACAGCTCCCAGCATGCACTGACACCCCCACCACTGCCGGACCCCGACCTGCCAACTACACCTCCCAGCATGCACTGACACCCCCACCACTGCCGGAGCCAATCTACCAACTACAACTCTCAGCATGCACCGACACCCCCACCACTGCCGGACCCTCACCTGCCAACTACAATTCCCAGCATGCACTGACACCCCCACCACTGCCGGACCCCACCTGCCAACTACAACTCCAGCATGCAGACACCCCCACCACTGCCAGACCCCACCTGCCAACTACAACTCCCAGCATGCACCGACACCCCCACCACTGCCGGACCCTCACCTGCCAACTACAATTCCCAGCATGCACTGACACCCCCACCACTGCCGGACCCCACCTGCCAACTACAACTCCCAGCATGCAGACACCCCACCACTGCCGGACCCCACCTACCAATTACAGCTCCCAGCATGCACCGACACCACCACCACTGCCGGACCCCCACCTGCCAACTACAGCTCCCAGCATGCACTGACACCCCCACCACTGCCGGACCCCCACCTGCCAACTACAGCTCCCAGCATGCACTGACACCCCCACCACTGCCGGACCCCCACCTGCCAACTACAACTCCCAGCATGCACTGACACCCCCACCACTGCCGGACCCCCACCTGCAAACTACAGCTCCCAGCATGCACTGACACCCCCACCACTGCCGGACCCCACCTGCCAACTACAATTCCCAGCATGCACTGACACCTCCACCACTGCCGGAGCCAATCTACCAACTACAACTCCCAGCATGCACTGACACCCCCACAATTGCCGGACCCCCACCTGCCAACTACAGCTCCCAGCATGCACTGACACCCCCACCACTGCCGGACCCCACCTGCCAACTACAGCTCCCAGCATGCACCGACACCCCCACTACTGCCGGACCCCACCTGCCAACTACAACTCCCAGCATGCACTGACACCCCCAACACTGCCGAACCCCACCTGCCAACTACAGCTCCCAGCATGCACTGACATCCCCTCCACTCCCAGACGCCCACCTGCCAACTACAAATCCCAGCATGCACTGACACCCCCACCACTGCCAGACCCCACCTGCCAACTACAACTCCCAGCATGCACTGACACCCCCACCACTGCCGGACCCCCACCTGCCAACTACAGCTCCCAGCATGCACTGACACCCCCACCACTGCCAGACCCCCACCTGCCAACTACAGCTCCCAGCATGTACTGACACCCCCACCACTGCCGGACCCCCACCTACCAACTACAACTCCCACCATGCACTGACACCCCCACTACTGCCTGACCCCACCTGCCAACTACAGCTCCCAGCACGCACTGACACCCCCACCACTGCCGGACCCCACCTGCCAACTACAGCTCCCAGCATGAACCGACACCCCCACCACTGCCGGACCCCACCTGCCAACTACAACTCCCAGCATGCACTGACACCCCCACCACTGCCGGACCCCCACCTGCCAACTACAGCTCCCAGCATGAACCGACACCCCCACCACTGCCGGATCCCACCTGCCAACTACAACTCCCAGCATGCACTGACACCCCCACCACTGCCGGACCCCACCTGCCAACTACAACTCCCAGCATGCACCGACACCCCCACCACTGCCGGACCCCACCTACCAACTACAGCTCCCAGCATGCACTGACACCCCCACCACTGCCAGACCCCACCTACCAACTACAGCTCCCAGCATGCACTGACACCCCCACCACTGCCGGACCCCACCTGCCAACTACAACTCCCAGCATGCAGACACCCCCACCACTGCCGGACCCCCACCTGCCAACTACAGCTCCCATCATGCACTGACACCCCCACCACTGCCGGACCCCACCTGCCAACTACAGCTCCCAGCATGCACTGACACCCCCACCACTGCCGGACCCCCACCTGCCAACTACAGCTCCCATCATGCACTGACACCCCCACCACTGCCGGACCCCACCTACCAACTACAACTCCCAGCATGCACTGACACCCCCACCACTGCGGGCAGGTTCATATTCCTCTGTTGGGGTCAGTGTGCTGAGCTTGTGTCCTGATCACCCCTCAGTGTACGGTGTCCGCAGACGACATTAACCCTTTTTTACGTTCCTCCTCCTCATACATCTCTTGGGTCTCATTCACACACAGATTTTTCTCCTGGTCGCAGATTTTGGCGGTCAGTTTTCTCTCCGTCCCCCCAGTTCCCGTTTTCTCTTGGACACACTGTCCGTCACTGATGATTTTGATCTGACCCTCTGATCAGTATCTTACATGTCCCCGAGAAATCATGGGCATGTGAGACCCGAGGTGTGAACGAGGCCGTGTGAAGTTGGAGGAGCGCGAGGCCGCGCGTTCTCACTAAATGTTATCTGCCTTTCCCGCTTATTAATCCATTAGATAGTGATCCTGGTGCGGCGGATCCCAGCTCTCGGGGAGGCGGTGAGGAGCGGCAGATAATGGCGGGGTTATCGGCGGCCGCGGATGATCCGTCTTATCTGCGGTGTTACAGGATAAAGGCGGCTCTTATCTACAGCAACATAAAAACAACGTCTATTGTTCCCGGGAACGGCAGACACGGGCGTAAATGTTACCGCCTGCCCATCAACATCACACAACCTCACCGCACTGTCCGCCCGGCAGATGACCCGCCGAATCACAATCCAGCATCACAGCAACAAAAGTCTTCACACCCCGGGAGTTATTCCATTTAATTGCATTGAGTCGCAGAGGATTATGTGACTATTATTATTTATTTCTATAGCGCCATTGATTCCATGGTGCTGGACATGAGAAAGGGAAACATACAAATTACAGATATCACTTACAGTAAACTAACAACGACAGACTGATACAGAGGGGAGAGGACCCGGCCCCCCGCGGGCTTACATTCTACAGGATGGTGGGGAAGGAGACAGCAGGTTGGGGTGTAGCAGCAGCTCTGGTGGTGGTGAGGAGGCAGCTCGGGTGGTGGTGAGGCGACAGCTCGGGTGGTGGTGAGGCAGCAGCTCTGGTGGTGGTGAGGTGGCAGCTCTGGTGGTGGTGAGGCGGCAGCTCTGGTGGTGGTGAGGTGGCAGCTCTGGTGGTGGTGAGGCGACAGCTCGGGTGGTGGTGAGACAGCAGCTCTGGTGGTGGTGAGGAGGCAGCTCTGGTGGTGGTGAGGCGGTAGCTCTGGTGGTGGTGAGGAGGCAGCTCGGGTGGTGGTGAGGCGGCAGCTCTGGTGGTGGTGAGGTGGCAGCTCGGGTGGTGGTGAGGTGGCAGCTCGGGTGGTGGTGAGGCGACAGCTCGGGTGGTGGTGAGACAGCAGCTCTGGTGGTGGTGAGGAGGCAGCTCTGGTGGTGGTGAGGCGGTAGCTCTGGTGGTGGTGAGGAGGCAGCTCTGGTGGTGGTGAGGAGGCAGCTCTGGTGGTGGTGAGGCAGCAGCTCTGGTGGTGGTGAGGAGGCAGCTCGGGTGGTGGTGAGACAGCAGCTCTGGTGGTGGTGAGGAGGCAGCTCTGGTGGTGGTGAGGCAGTAGCTCTGGTGGTGGTGAGGAGGCAGCTCGGGTGGTGGTGAGACAGCAGCTCTGGTGGTGGTGAGGAGGCAGCTCTGGTGGTGGTGAGGTGGCAGCTCTGGTGGTGGTGAGGAGGCAGCTCTGGTGGTGGTGAGGCAGCAGCTCTGGTGGTGGTGAGGAGGCAGCTCGGGTGGTGGTGAGACAGCAGCTCTGGTGGTGGTGAGGAGGCAGCTCTGGTGGTGGTGAGGCAGTAGCTCTGGTGGTGGTGAGGAGGCAGCTCGGGTGGTGGTGAGGCAGCAGCTCTGGTGGTGGTGAGGCGGCAGCTCTGGTGGTGGTGAGGTGGCAGCTCGGGTGGTGGTGAGGCGACAGCTCGGGTGGTGGTGAGACAGCAGCTCTGGTGGTGGTGAGGAGGCAGCTCTGGTGGTGGTGAGGCGGTAGCTCTGGTGGTGGTGAGGAGGCAGCTCTGGTGGTGGTGAGGAGGCAGCTCTGGTGGTGGTGAGGCAGCAGCTCTGGTGGTGGTGAGGAGGCAGCTCGGGTGGTGGTGAGACAGCAGCTCTGGTGGTGGTGAGGAGGCAGCTCTGGTGGTGGTGAGGCAGTAGCTCTGGTGGTGGTGAGGAGGCAGCTCGGGTGGTGGTGAGACAGCAGCTCTGGTGGTGGTGAGGAGGCAGCTCTGGTGGTGGTGAGGCGGTAGCTCTGGTGGTGGTGAGGAGGCAGCTCTGGTGGTGGTGAGGCGGCAGCTCTGGTGGTGGTGAGGTGGCAGCTCTGGTGGTGGTGAGGCGGCAGCTCTGGTGGTGGTGAGGCGACAGCTCGGGTGGTGGTGAGACAGCAGCTCTGGTGGTGGTGAGGAGGCAGCTCTGGTGGTGGTGAGGCGGTAGCTCTGGTGGTGGTGAGGAGGCAGCTCTGGTGGTGGTGAGGCGGCAGCTCTGGTGGTGGTGAGGTGGCAGCTCGGGTGGTGGTGAGGCGACAGCTCGGGTGGTGGTGAGACAGCAGCTCTGGTGGTGGTGAGGAGGCAGCTCTGGTGGTGGTGAGGAGGCAGCTCTGGTGGTGGTGAGGCAGCAGCTCTGGTGGTGGTGAGGAGGCAGCTCTGGTGGTGGTGAGGCAGCAGCTCTGGTGGTGGTGAGGTGGCAGCTCTGGTGGTGGTGAGGCGGCAGCTCTGGTGGTGGTGAGTCGCACTTAGTACCAGGGCAATGGGGTACTCGGAGCCGAGCCCATGGAAATCTATGGGAGTTGTCACTGGTAGCGGTGGCCGTGGCCCTGGGCGCTCATCCAATGGGGAATATTTACAGGGGATATTTAGGATAGGTAGTTCGTGACGCCACCTGTGGTATCTGGTTAATTGAACCAGCGCTGCTATAAGGACTTTCACAGGGGATGTTATGGGGGCAGCTGGGTGGTAGTCTCCCACAGGTGAGACGGGTCCCTGGAAGTCTATGGTGATGATGATGCAGGGTATAGATAATAATTCAGTCACACACGAAATAGCTTCTTTTCATACCTTTTACTGGTAGATGGTTCACGTAGATCCCGGGGAGCTGGTCGGGGTGGAGAATGCACATTCGGGTAACCGCTGAGCAGGTTAGAGGCCTCCTTTACTTCAAATGTAGGTGAGTCCAACTTGCCTGAAGCGAAGTTAACTCTGAATCTCCAGCTTTCTCAATAGCTATACTGCCCGGCCAACGTTGTGGTGGAAACTTCTAAGTGGTGAAAACTAAGTCTATATTTGCTGATCAGGCTAGACTCCTGTTTTCCCTGTCTCCGGTTACGTATTGACACTTAGGGCTGCTCTCTGCGACCTGTAGTCCAGATGCCTCCGGTTCTCTTGTTACTATGCTTGAAACTGTAGCAACGCTTCGGACCCCGGTGTCCGGCAATTTAGTGCAGGCAATCCAATACCTGAAGCACTTCTCTAACTTCTCCACTGCGCCCTTCGCCCTGCTTCCGCTCTTTGCATAAGCACTTGTAGCTTTCGATGGAAATAGTCAGCTTTCTTCCAAGCTCGCTGAGCAGCTCTCAGTTTCCTCCTTGTTTCAGCTTCTACTGAGGTACTGATTAAGGGTAGCTCTGACTAGGCTAGGATGATGCACTTCACCCGTACTAGCCTCCACTTCTTTGTCAGGTGAGCTACGCTAGCTCTGCGAGGATTCAGTCCTCTCTCCTCTCCAAGTCCAGACTGAACTGCCACTGAACTGCACTGTCTGAAGACAGGAAACTAACTGGTCTGCACTGTCCTGAGACAGGAAGCTTGGCTGAGCTCTGCTACGTGTCACTACCTCCTATACCCCAAGTGGGTGTGTCTGAAAGTGTGAGTGAAGTGCATGAATAGCAAGCTTTTGTGGTTACCTTCCTGTGCATTCTCCTGGATTTTATGTGTGCCTGCGTAGCTGGGCTACACATCCCCCCTTGGTAAAACACAGCACTCCCGGGCTGTAAAAGACAAAAAGAACATTTTGTTTTGCATTAACAACAACATTATAACTCTTCCCATCCGGGAGGTACGACTTCTTGAACGTTACAATTTGTACAATAGGAAAATACAAAAGTATCAAAATATCAAGATATCAAACGTGTTCATATATACAAGATACTTGTGGAGGACCCGCACCAAAAACCTCCCACGTGGGTCCTGGGTGGGCTGCAGGACTTCTGACTGCAGACCTCACTCTAGGCCCACCATACGGGTTTTTCTTCAGAGGTTGATAGTAATGGTTTCATGTCAAACCAAGATAATGCACCGAAGCGCAACTATTTACAAGACAAGTTCTTGGGCTGGCACAGTCCACAGCCACGCAGTCCATTGGCATGGTTAAAACACATTTCAAATAATTACATTAATACTTTTTCAAACTTTATACATTTTTCAGATGCAATAAACCCCTGTCTGGGTCTTGCTAACTAGTCTATTTAGGACTACTCCTGATAGCGAATAGGTAGTTTACCCTTAGTGATACGTTCTGACCTACGTGGGGTAGCGTCAGGTATAGTAGTCTCTAACCTTTCTGTTCTGCGTAACGGCAAACTATAGACACGACTCCACCTCTCTAGGGACCTGGCAAGCATGCTAGTGACTGGAGGAGGCGGTACTGCTTCACCAGCTTCACCAGAGGACTCCACTTCTTGTGGTGCTGCTTCTTGCAGGTCCGCTACTTGGGGTTCTAATGGTTGAGGGTCTGCCAGAACAGGTTCTTCTGGAACTGGCTCAACTGGCACAATTGGTATGACTGGTTGTAGAAACTCCTCTTGCGGTTGATAAAACTGCAGCACAGGAATAATTACAGCGTCTCCCAATCTGGGCCAATCTGCAGGTAAATCTCCCAAATCCGTGTGTATGACCGCTTCAGCACTCTCTTTCTGAAGGACAACAGGGTTTTCTTCACGGAGCTTTAATGGGCAAGGACACAACTTTAAATGATCTCTGGACACCGTTGCCGTCGTTTTTCCTCCATCCTTACTAATGGTACAGACCTTGCTGTTATCAAAATTGGAATTTTGCACGACGTATGGCTCCTGTTCCCACTGATCATCCAACTTGTGTGTTCTTCTTTTCCTTTTGAGCACCATTTCTCCAGGCATTAAAGGCTTAGCGGGAGCATTTTTGTTATAGTTCTTCTCTTGCTTTTCTCTTACTTTGTTGAGACTGTCTTCTACGCAGGCTTGTACTCTCCTGTACTGTTCCTGTCGAGTTGTGTCCCAATCTTCAACACTGTCATCAGCCTCTGGTTCTACCACACCGAGTTCTAAGTCCATTGGCAGCCTTCCCGGTCTTGCTCTCATAAGGTAAGCTGGAGTGCAGTTGGTGAAACTTACTGGTATGTGGTTGTACAAGTCAACCAGGTCAGGTAGCAAGTCTGGCCACCGATTCCTTTCTTCCAGGGGTACAGTTTTCAGTAAATCCATGACAATGTGATTCATCTTTTCACAAAGGCCGTTGGTCTGAGGGTGGTATGGTGTTGTTCTGATCTTTTTGCATCCATACAATTGACAGAATTCCTGAAACAGTTCAGCTTCAAAGGCTGGACCTCGATCAGTCAGTACCTGCTCTGGATATCCGTGTGGTCTGCATAAACTTGCTTGGAAGACCTTGGCTGCTGTCTCTGCTGTCAGATCTTTGACAGGGGCGACCACCAGGAATTTGGAATAATGATCCACCATGGTCAGGGCATACGAGTATCCTGACCTGCTTGGGGACAACTTAACGTGATCCAATGCTACGATCTCCAGAGGACGAGTCGTCCGGATAGGCTGCAAGGGTGCTCTCTGACTATGATAGTCTTTTCGTCTGAGACCACAGGGTCCACAGTTCCGGCACCACTTCTCGATGGAGCTGCGCATCCCTACCCAGTAGAACCGACACCTCAACAGGGTCTCCAGCTTTTTCCAGCCAAAGTGTCCTGCTTGATCGTGGTAAGCTTCCAACACCATTTGGATGTCTGCTTTGGGGACCACTATCTGCCAAACCATTTCATGGGTCCTTGGGTCGACGTATCTCCTGCACAACTTCTCTCGGTATATGAACAACCGGCTTCTTTCATTCCACAGGAGCTTTGCTGGTATGGGTGCGTCTTTCTCCAAGGAGGAACCTTCCTGTCTTATCAGCGCCTTGACACGGCTGACCACGGGATCGCTGTCCTGAGTCTCCTTCCAGCTGTGATGAGGTAAAGGGTTCAACATCTCACCACACCGCTTTCTGTAGACTCGTTGCTCTTGGACCATCCCGTTACGGTGGGACGCAGGTAGCTCGATTTCTTCCAGATCATCTGATTCTTCCTCCGTGTCGGATTCATGCGGCATTCTGAACAAGGCGTCCGCGTTGGCATTTTTACGGCCTGCTCTGTACTTGATGGTAAACTGATAATTTGACAACCGAGCCATCCAATGTTGCTCCATGGCTCCCAGCTTGGCTGTTTCCAGATGCGTCAAGGGGTTATTGTCTGTAAACGCAGTGAACCTGTTGGAGGCAAGGTAATGTTTAAATCTTTCGGTAATGGCCCAGACCAGCGCCAGGAACTCCAGTTTGAAGCTGCTATAGTTTTCCGGATTCCTCTCAGTTGGCCTGAGTTTTCTGCTGGCATACGCGATGACTTTTTCTTGGCCGTTCTGCTTCTGACTGAGGACCGCTCCTAATCCTTCGTTACTGGCATCTGTGTATAGCAGGAACGGTTGGCTGTAATCTGGGTAGGCTAAGATTTCATCGCCGGTAAGGATCTCTTTCATCTCTTTGAATGCCTCAGCTTGTTCTTTTCCCCAATTAAATGGAAGGTTTCTGCTCTTAAGAGGTTGTCCTACCAGGAGGTCCTGTAAAGGCGCCGCCTTCTTAGTGTAATCTTTCACGAACCTCCTGTAGTAACCTGTTAATCCCAGGAACTGACGCACCTCCTTTAAGTTCTTCGGCTCTGGCCATTTCTGAATAGCTGTGACCTTCTCGGGGTCCGGCGCTACTCCTTCGGAACTGACAATGTGTCCCAAGTACTGTACCTTCCGTTTGAGCAGGTGGCATTTAGAGGGCTTTAGTTTCATCCCAAACTTGGACAATGACTCAAATACCTCCGCCAGGTGCTTCAGATGATCTTCATATGTCTTAGAGTACACAATCACATCGTCCAGGTACAGCAACACGGTTTCAAAGTTGAGATGTCCCAGACAGCTCTCCATCACTCTCTGGAATGTTCCTGGGGCACTGCTGAGGCCAAACGGCATTCTGTCAAACTCACAGAGTCCCATTGGGGTGGTGAAAGCTGTCTTCTCCCGATCCTCCTCAGCCACAGCTACTTGCCAGTACCCACTAGTAAGGTCGAGGGTAGAAAAGTAGTTAGCCGTTTTCAGAGCAGCTAAGGATTCCTCTATGCGTGGTAGTGGGTATGCATCTTTATGTGTTATACAATTTACTTGTCTGTAATCTACACACATTCTCATGTCACCATCCTTCTTCTTAACTAGAACCAGAGGTGCTGCCCAGGGGCTACAACTATCCCTTATCACCCCGGCTTTCTTCATGTCATGCAGCATTTCCTTAGCTTTCTGATAGTGTGCTGGAGGTATAGGCCTGTACCGCTCTTTGATGGGAGGATGACTGCCTGTAGGGATATGATGCTGTACTCCCTTAATTGTCCCAAAGTCAAGTGGGTGTGTCTCGACCCGCCACCACAATTGTGGGTTACCAGGGCAATGGGGTACTCAGAGCCGAGCCCATGGAAGTCTATGGGGTTGTCACAGGTAGCGGTGGCTCGGTCTGTGGCCCTGGCGGTCTGGCGTATGTTGGGGGGGAATATTTACAGGGGATAGATTTATATACAGTTCGTGACGCCACCTGTAGTCTTCTGGTAATTTGTACCAGCGCTGCTGTAGATCTCTGAGGGGATGGTGAGGCAGCTAGATGTCGGGTCCCCTACAGGTGGGACTCTTCCCTCAGGTCGGTAGTTAAAGCAGGGTTGTGCAGGCATGCAATAAATAACTCAGTCTCACACAGTCAGCGTCTTTCCATACCTTTACTTGTAAGATGGTAAGGCAGGTCCCAGGGAGGCTGATCCAAGGAGAATGTATTTCGAGATAGCAGCTGGACAAGTTAGGGGCCTCCTTTACTTTCACAACGATGAGTACAACCAGCATGAAGCGTAGTTCCCTCTATAACTCCAGCTATTCCATAGCTGTACTGCCCAGTCAGTTTTGTGGTCGGAGCCTTCCTGTGAGAGAGCTGAATTCCTATCTTGCTGATCAGGCTCAAAGTCTTCACTCCCCCTGACCCAGTTACGTACCGACTATTTAGGGGCTGCTTGCCGCGACCTAAGGTCCGATAAGCCTCTGGTTTTCTTACCACTAAGCGTGAAGCTTTAGTGATCCTTCGGTCCCCAGTGACCGGTTACAATGTGCAGGACTTCTTCAATCCAAAAGCACTTTTCAAATATTCCTTTCCACTGTGCCTTTCGCCTTGTCCGCGCTTGTAGCATAAACACTCACACTTGCAAAAGTCATATAATCACTCCCTTCTTCTCTTCCTTCAGAGTTAGTTGACAGACTCTCAGTTATCCACTAGGCAGGAGCACGTCTCTGAACCTTTCACTGTCCTTGGGACAGGAGACTGAAGTATTTCTGTACTAAGCTCTTCTTTCTTTATCAATGTCTTCAAGTGAGGTACAGCTCTGACCAGGCTGAGGTGATCTATATCTCGCCCTTACTGGCCTCCACTTGCTGAACTGCTGATAGAACCAGGCTGGACTGCTTCCTCCCTCCAGGTCCCAGCTAGACTCCACACGTCTGCTCTGTCCGAAGACAGGAAAACTGACTACTCTAATCACTCAACGAATACACCCTGACCACTCCCTCACAAGTGACTACACTACCCTAAGGGTGTGTCTAGTGTATGTTGAGTGAATGGGTATTGAGCATTGAACTGCTATCTCTCCACACATTCTCCAGGGTACTGCGTGTGCCTAACACCAGGGCTACACAGGTGCTTGCTAAATACTTGTGCGTACTCTTGTACCCCCGTAGTACTCCCTGTTTCTGGTGGACGGAAGTGGTGTCGGTCCCAATATGAAGCTGCTGACACCAGTCCGCTACCGGGGTTGCCGGATCATTATTCTCCCCTGGTTGGCGGGAGGCTAAGGACTCGGTTGTGAGGATAGAATTGTTATCTACGGTATGTAATTTAGCAACTGTAGCATAACGTGGTAAATTTACTTCGTCGTCCCCCCAGTTGAGAAGTCGTACTGGTACTCTCCCATTTATTACTTCCACTACCCCTCTAGCAGTCATGAGTGTAGGTCTGTGTTCTGAGCGATGGGGTTCTACTACTGCTTGGTAGTTCTGTCCCCTCAGACCTATGGCTGCTCTACACCATATTAACATTTCACTCATTGGGGGTATTACAATGGGGTTCGAGTCTGTGACCCGTACATTACCGATTTCACCATCTGTAAGCTTCGCTTGCTGCTGGCACATCAGGGCCCGGATCTCCCTCTGGATCACTCCCTTCTGCTTTGGCTTGGCAATTTCAGCGAGCTGTTGGAGCAAAAACACAACTTCTCCCAGACAGTTACTGATAATGTTAGTACCTAGTATCACATTTAGGCCATTTTCCTCATTTACAGTCTTTACTACTAAGAGTCCCTGATCCTTCAGCTCCACCCTGCCCACTTTTACGTCCACGTTTTTGGCTCCAATTACTTCAACAGGGAGACCATTGGTGGCGTACACTGTAAAGTCAGGGCTCGGGGGCTGGAGACTGTCCATGGACCAAAATTTATTGTAAAGGACATCAGGTATGATGGTCACCTGAGATCCAGTGTCCAGTAGTGCAGGAATTGCAATCCCGTCCAGAATCATGGACAGGTAGGGCCGTCCACCCACGAACCTGCGGTTCCAGTCTAAGGGGCCTGATGAGTCTACTCCTGGGTGTTGGCCCTCTGACCCAGGATTGGCTCGATTAAAGGACATTGCTAAGCCATATGACCTTTCTGGTTGCAGCGGTAGCAGATGATCTCCCGGCGAGGATGGTGTTGCTCCGGAGTCGCTCCTGGGGGTGGCGTGGTCATCCTCCGGTGAGGCGACGTCCTCCATTTCCTCCGGTTCATCCAAGGGACATCCTCCGGACAGTCGGCTAGTAGGATCTTCCCTCCTTCCTCTTTCCACAGTTGCAGGGCCTCCATTACAGTGGCCAAGTTCTTAGTCAGCTGGCGCACTTCTGAGCGCAGACATTCCAACTCACTAGGGGGCGCCACCTGCGTTTTAGCTTCTGCCACCTGCGGGGAAAAGGTGGGTACTGCCGGCTTTAGAGTGGCTTCACCCGGGTGATACTGATTTGCCACCTCAGGCTTTTCCAGGGGTCGCAGTCCTTTTATTGCCATGTCCTTTAGAGCATCAAAAGTGGCATCTGGATGATCCAAGGACCACCAGTTTACAGTCCTGCCTTCCGCTGGAGACCTCAGTCCCCGCACGAATTGCTCTTTTAACATTTGGCTCTCATCAATGGGACTTGTGGGGTTAGCCTGTTTGAGAGCTCGCAGGGCCCCCTGTAGTCGGCAGGCGTAGTCCCTAATGCTGTCACCTGGTCTCTGGAAGCACTGATAAAATGCCATCCGGAGATCCGTTTCTGTGTGGTCCTCAAAGATGACTTGTAGCTTTAAGAGTATCGCAGGTACCGACTCCTGATCTGCAGTGGTCCAAGTCTCTACTTCTCTCTCAGCCGCACCAGCTAACTGTCCTATTACCACAGCAGCTTTTTGTTTTTCAGTCATTGAGTACATGTCCAGTATACTACATATCTTCCGTTTAAATCCTGGCAGGGTGCCTGGCTCGCCGCTGTACTGGGGGAGCCACTTCGCTCCAGGCATGTATGGGAGCGTTAGGGGCATGAGCGGGACCACCGGGCCAGGTGAGGGGCCTGCACCCCATCCTGCGGTACAACGCCAAGCGGTGGACTATTGGGGCCTCCGGCGGGGCCGCTCCGTCTGCCGGTTGCTGCGACATTTTGATGCCCCCTTGGTTAATCTGAGCCTACCTCTTTCACAGGCTGCAGCGGTGGAGACAGGACCTTTTCGCTGGCGCTCTGATGATGCCGCGGTATCTTGGGATGCAGTTGGCGATGCGGATTGCAATGCAGTTTGTGATGCAGTTTGCGATGCGGATTGCAATGCAGTTTGTGATGCAGTTTGCGATGCGGATTGCAATGCAGATTGTGATGCAGATTGCGATGAGGATTGCAATGCAGATTGTGATGCCGTTTGCGATGTCGTTTGCGATGTCGTTTGCGATGCAGATTGCGATGCGGCTCGCGATGCAGATTGGGGTGCAGGTTGGGGGCGTGTCCAAGGAACAGCGCGCTTTTTCAGGTACGCTCCCCTTCTTCACCAGCGCCTGAGGGCGCGAACATGGCGGTAAAATGGCGGAATTTGGCGCCAAACACAGCAAACAGTCTTTTTCACCAAACAGTTCAATATAGGCACACAGGACTCACAATTGCAAGCTTTCGTATCCTGTTCGTGACGCCAAAGATTGAGTCGCACTTAGTACCAGGGCAATGGGGTACTCGGAGCCGAGCCCATGGAAATCTATGGGAGTTGTCACTGGTAGCGGTGGCTCGGTCCGTGGCCCCGGGCGCTCATCCAATGGGGAATATTTACAGGGGATTATTAGGATAGGTAGTTCGTGACGCCACCTGTGGTATCTGGTTAATTGGACCAGCGCTGCTATAAGGACACTCACAGGGGATGTTATGGGGGCAGCTGGGTGGTAGTCTCCCACAGGTGAGACGGGTCCCTGGAAGTCTATGGTGATGATGATGCAGGGTGTAGATAATAATTCAGTCACACACGAAATAGCTTCTTTTCATACCTTTTACTGGTAGATGGTTCACGTAGATCCCGGGGAGCTGGTCGGGGTGGAGAATGCACATTCGGGTAACCGCTGAGCAGGTTAGAGGCCTCCTTTACTTCAAATGTAGGTGAGTCCAACTTGCCTGAAGCGAAGTTAACTCTGAATCTCCAGCTTTCTCAATAGCTGTACTGCCCGGCCAACGTTGTGGTGGAAACTTCTAAGTGGTGAAAACTAAGTCTATATTTGCTGATCAGGCTAGACCCGTCTTCCCTGTCTCCGGTTACGTATTGACACTTAGGGCTGCTCTCTGCGACCTGTAGTCCAGATGCCTCCGGTTCTCTTGTTACTATGCTTGAAACTGTAGCAACGCTTCGGACCCCGGTGTCCGGCAATTTAGTGCAGGCAATCCAATACCTGAAGCACTTCTCTAACTTCTCCACTGCGCCCTTCGCCCTGCTTCTGCTCTTTGCATAAGCACTTGTAGCTTTCGATGGAAATAGTCAGCTTTCTTCCAAGCTCGCTGAGCAGCTCTCAGTTTCCTCCTTGTTTCAGCTTCTACTGAGGTACTGATTAAGGATAGCTCTGACTAGGCTAGGATGATGCACTTCACCCGTACTAGCCTCCACTTCTTTGTCAGGTGAGCTACGCTAGCTCTGCGAGGATTCAGTCCTCTCTCCTCTCCAAGTCCAGACTGAACTGGCACTGAACTGCACTGTCTGAAGACAGGAAACTAACTGGTCTGCACTGTCCTGAGACAGGAAGCTTGACTGAGCTCTGCTACGTGTCACTACCTCCTATACCCCTAGTGGGTGTGTCTGAAAGTGTGAGTGAAGTGCATGAATAGCAAGCTTTTGTGGTTACCTTCCTGTGCATTCTCCTGGATTTTATGTGTGCCTGCGTAGCTGGGCTACACATCGGCGAGGCAGCAGCTCGGGAGGTGGCGAGGCGACTGCTCTGGTGGTGGCGAGGTGGCAGCTTGGAAGATGGCGAGGTGGCAGCTCAGGAGGTGGCGAGGCAGAAGCTTGGGTGGTGGCTAGGTGGCAGCTCGGGCGGTGGCGAGGCGGCAGCTCTGGTGGTGGTGAGGCGGCAGCTCGGGTGGTGGTGAGGCGGCAGCTCTGGTGGTGGTGAGGCGGCAGCTCGGGTGGTGGCGATTGGTTATTGCAGGCTGTAGGCTTTCCTGAAGAGATGGGTTTTCAGGTTCCGTCTGAAGGATACAAGGGTGGTGGATAATCGGACATGTTGAGGCTTGGAATTCCAGAGGATGGGGGATTTCGGGAGAAATCTTGGAGCCGGTTGTGTGAGGAACGAAGAAAGGGTATGCCACACTAAACGAGATCGCAAACGAGATCGCTAACGAGATCACTAAAACGTCACTATTTAGCGATCTCGTTAGCGACCTCGTTGTGTGTGGCATGTAGCAACGATGTGGCCCCTGCTGTGATGTCGCTGATCGTTCACTAGCGTTCTGGACCGTTTTTTGATCGTTGGCGTCCCGCTGGTGAGCCTGAATCGCTGTGTTTGGCACCTTTTGCGAACGACGAACGACCTCGTTTGTGATGCATATGACAGCAGCGCAGGCGGGACTAGGGTTTTTTAGCGTCACGGAGTGGATCGCAATATCTGTAGGTTCTCTTTTGCGTCACAGAGAGGATCGCAGAAGTTGCAAAGCAGGCTAGCAGGACGCAGAGAGCAGGAGCGATGCTGGAAATTCCTATGAATCAGAAGCACTCAGTACATGCTAATGACATCCTAACGACCGCCAAAGTCGTTAAAGAGATCGCTGACCACTGATGAGTCGTTTATGAGATCTCTTGTTTGGCAGCTACTAGCGACCTAAAAGAGATCACACCAACGATTGTGTCGTTATCGTGATCGCTAACGAGATCGCTAAGTGTGGCAGTACCTTAAGTGTGGGGGAGAGCAGGAGGTCTTGGGAGGACCGGAGATTACGTGAAGGAAGATATTGGGAGATTAGTTCAGAGATATAGGGGGGGACAGGTTGTGGACGGCTTTGTAGGTCAGTGTTAGTAGTTTGAACTGGATTCGTTGGGGAATTGGGAGCCAGTGGAGGGATTTGCAGAGGGGAGAAGCAGGGGAGTAGCGAGGAGAAGGTGGATTAGTCGGGCAGCAGAGTTTAGAACAGACTGGAGTGGTGCAAGAGAGTTGACGGGGAGGTCACAGAGGAGGGTGTGGCAGTAATCAAGGCAGGATATTATGAGGGCATGCATAAGAGTAGATTGAGGGCTGAGGAAGGGACTGATTCTGGAAATATTTTTGAGTTGGAGGCGACAGGAGGTGGCAAGAGTTTGGATGTGTGGTTTGAAGGACAGGGCAGAGTCAAGAGTTAAGCCCTGTCACACTAAGTGAGATCGCTAGCGAGATTGCTGCTGAGTCACAAGTTTTGTGACGCAACAGCGATCTCAGCAGCGATCTCGCTATGTTTGACACTTACCAGCGATCAGGCCCCTGCTGTGAGATCGCTGGTCCTGTCAGAAATACCTGGACCTTTCTTTGGTCGTTGAGGTCCCGCTGGGTAGCATGTATTGGTGTGTTTGACACCTTTTAACAACGATCTCGCTAGCGACTCTGCACTGAGACACATAGGAGGACACATCGTTACACAGGTCGCTACGGGTCACCGATCATTGCTGTGTCGTTGGGAAGATCTGACTGTTTGGCATCTCACTAAGTGACCACAAAGCGACGTAGCAACGATCACTGCCAGGTCGTATCATTGTCGGGATCGCTGCTGCGTCGCTGAGTGTGACGGTACCCTTACTCCGAGGCAGCGGATTTCAGGTGCAGGAGAGAGCGTGATGCCATTTACCATAATAGATAGATCGGGTAGGGAAGATACATGGGATGGAGGAAAGATGATGAGTTCGGTTTTGTCTACATTGAGTTTTAGGAAACGAGAGGAGAAGAAGGGGATATGGCTGATAGACACTCCGGGATTCAGGACAGAGAGGTGACATTTGGGCCAGAGAGGTAGATCTGAGTGTCGTCCGCATACAGGTGGTACTGGAAGCCATGGGACTTCATGAGTTGTCCTAGGCCAAGGGTATAGATGGAAAAAGTAGGGCCCCAGGACAGAGCCTTTAGGGACTCCAACAGAGAGAGGGCGGGATGAGGAGGTAGTGTGGGAGTGGGAGACTCTAAATGTGCAGTCGGAAAGGTAAGAGTGATCCAGGACAGGGCGAGGTCTTTGATGCCATGGGAAGAATCTGTAGCAGTAGGCAGTGGTCGATTGTGTCAAAGGCAGAGGACAGGTCAAGGAGGAGGAGGATGGAGAACTGTCTGTTAGCTTTGGCTGTAAGTCATTAGTAATTTTGGTCAGGGCAGTTTCGGCGGTGTGGTGGGGGTGGAAGCCAGATTGGAGGTTGTCAAGGAGAGAGTTAGACGAGAGGTGTGAGGAAAGTTGAGCGTAGACATGCTGCTCAAGGAGTTTGAAAGCAAACGGGAGCAATGATATTGGGCGATAGCTGAGCATAGCAGTTGGGTCAAGGTTTGTTTCTTTGAGGATGGGTGTGATGGTGGCATGTTTGAAGGCAGAGGGAAAGGTACCAGAAGATTGCGATAGGTTGAAGAGATGGGTTTGGGCTGGAATGAGCGTGTTAGTGAGGTTGGGGAGCAGGTGGGAAGGGATGGGGTCAAGTGCACAGGTGGTGAGATGTGACTATCTCCAGTGAGCGCCATCCACTGGCTACAAAAAGTATTCATGACCCTAAAATAATTGCTGTTCTCACTCTAAAGGCATAACTATTCACCCCCTTCCACTGCTCCAGGCTGCAGGCAGATGATCCATCACTGAGCGCGTGGGGGCGTCACCAGAGGGTCTAGGCCTGAGATATCAGAGGCTGCTCAACTGCAGCAGCAACGACCCAGAGGGTCTCCTGTACCCATATCACCGAACCACTCATATCTGCTGCCCCCGTGCTCCACAGAGAAATGTGTGTGCCCACATGTTCCACAGAGAAAAGTGTGTGCCCACATGTTCCACAGAGAAAAGTGTGTGCCCCCCGTGCTCCACAGAGAAAAGTGTGTGCCCCATTCTCCACAGAGAAAAGTGTGTGCCCCACGTGCTCCTCAGAGAAAAGTGTGTGCCCCCATGCTCCATAGAGAAAAGTGTGTACCCCGTGCTCCACAGAGAAAAGTGTGCACCCCCATGCTCCACAGAGAAAAGTGTGTGCCCCCAGTGCTCCACAGAGAAAAGTGTGTGCCCCCCATGCTCCACATAGAAAAGTGTGTGCCCTCCGTGCTCTACAGAGAAAAGTGTGTGCCCCTTGTGCTCCACAGAGAAAAGTGTGTGCCCCCCATGCTCCACATAGAAAAGTGTGTGCCCTCCGTGCTCTACAGAGAAAAGTGTGTGCCCCTTGTGCTCCACAGAGAAAAGTGTGTGCCCCCATGCTCCACAGAGAAAAGTGTGTGCCCCCAGTGCTCCACAGAGAAAAGTGTGCACCCCATGCTCCACATAGAAAAGTGTGTGCCCTCCGTGCTCTACAGAGAAAAGTGTGTGCCCCTTGTGCTCCACAGAGAAAAGTGTGTGCCCCCCATGCTCCACAGAGAAAAGTGTGTGCCCCCGTGCTCCACATAGAAAAGTGTGTGGCCCCTGTGCTCTACAGAAAAAAAGTGTGTGCCCCCCGTGCTCCACAGAGAAAAGAGTGTGTGTGGCACCACAGGAGTTTGGTAGCCACAGTGACCTTACCTCCCTCCCGGGGGGAGCGATGTCATGCCTGAAAGCAAAGAAGGATCCCTTTAGCAGGTAACACAGCATGGAACACCTTTTCTTACTCCAGAGCAGAAGGAGGAGCTCTAACACCTGATTTTCAGGAGAGCTTCTCTGGAATATTCTGGCTGGGGGGAGTTAGAAGTCTAGCTGGAGGGACGAGAGAGGAGAGACGTGTGGAGACAAGCTGGAGACGGAGGGGCTATAGAGAGCTCATCCCCAGGTCTGAGCGCCAGAAACCGGACCCCCGGAGTCCAAGGCTGAGAGGGTGAAGTAAAGTCCAAGCAGCAGAATCCGGAGGGCAGAGGACGGCAGGTCCTCTGTCCCAATTAAGACCCTTCTACAAAGCAGCAGCACATGTGAGCTGGAGACTCCATAGAGAGTGATTCCTGAAACAGGTTACAGCTGCCTGTTATGAGATGAAGTTCTACTTAAACAAGAGACAGAGAGAGAGAGGAACTTGGACGGAGCTTATAGCAGCCAGTGCCTCAGAGAACAGCGCTAGAAAGGAGACCTCACATCCCACCTGAAATAAGGGGATTCCAAATTGATTTCGGGCTGACCTACTCCAGCACTATCCGTACTCAATGCCCTGGATACTTTGCCTGCAAAACTGTAAGTAAAGCTTTGGAGACTGCAACTCGCTGATTGTTTCTTAGTTTCTTCCTGCGTCGCCTAATACACTCAGCTACATCTCTCAGTACCATTACTCTAATAGTACAACATCTACCTGCACTGAGACCACCAGCTTCATTTGTGGGAAGCTATTCCAACTCTGCTGCATCACACTATCAGTCTCAGAGGATCTGCACTGCAGCGCTGGTCATCTCTGACCAGATACCACAGGTGGCGTCACGAACATCTTACTACAAGCTCTAAATATCCCTGTAAATAATTCCCTTTCATTGGGCGCCCAGCGCCACGGACGGGGTCACTGCCGCTGTGACATGTGTAGCCCTGGTGTTAGGCACACGCAGTACCCTGGAGAGTGTGTGGCGAGACAGCAGTTTAATGCTAAATATCCATTCACTCAACATATACTAGACACACCCTTAGGGTAGTGGAGTTTGCTCTTGAGGGAGTGGTCAAGGTATGTGTTAGAGTGATTTCTAGTCTGTGTCTGGACTTCAGAGAGAGAAGACGTCTGGAGGGAGGAAGCAGTCCAGATTGCTCTATCATCAGTTCGGAAAGTGGAGTCTAGTACAGGTGGTTTAATTCACCTCAGCCTAGTCAGAGCTGTACCTCATCAGCATACACTGGAAGGAAAGAAGAAGTTTAGTGCAGAAAGTCTTCAGTATCCTGTCTAAAGGACGGTGTAAGGTTCAGAGACGTGCTCCTGCCTATTGATAATTGAGCATCTGTAACTAACTTTGAAGTGAAGGAAAAGAAGGAAGTGACTGCTCAACCCTTGGCTAGTGTGAGTGCTTATGTTACCAGCGAGGACAAGGCGAAAGGCACAGTGGTTTATTGGAATAGTGCTTACAGATTGAAGAAGTCCTGCACATTGCTACCGGTCACTGGGGACCGAAGGATCACTATTGTTACAAGCAAAGTGGTAAGAAAACCAGGAATTTACCGGACCTTAGGTCGCGGCAAACAAGCCCCATATAGTCAGTACGTAACTGGGGTCAGGGGGAGTGAAGACTTTTGAGTCAGTGCACGACAAAATAAGAATTCAGCTCTCTCGCAGGAAGGCTCCTGACACAAAGCTGACTGGGCGGTACAGCTATAGATTAGCTGGAGTTATTGAGGGAACTACGCTTCAGGCTAGTTGTACTCATTGTATTGGGAGTAAAGGAGGCCCCTAACTTGTCCAGCTGCTGTCTCAAGATACACTCTCCTTGGATCAGCCTCCCTGGGACCTGCCTGAACATCTTACAAGTAAAGGTATGGAAAGACGCTGACCGTGTGAGACTGTGTTATTTATCTGCACCCGACTTCACTAACTCCGATCTGAGGGACCAGTCCCACCTGTAGGGGACCCGACATCTAGCTGCCTCACCATCCCCTCAGAGATCTACAGCAGCGCTGGTACTAATTACCAGAAGACTACAGGTGGCGTCACGAACTGTACATAAATCAATCCCCTGTAAATATATCCCCAACATACGCCAGACCGCCAGGGCCACAGACCGAGCCACAGCTACCTGTGACAATCCCCATAGACTTCTACGGGCTCGGCTCTGAGTACCCCATTGCCCTGGTAACCCACAATTGTGGTGGCGGGTCGACACAAAACTTGGCGTCACGAACAGGATGCGAAACTCGCAGAACTGCGAGCCTGTGTGCCTAAGGACTTGTTTTTGTGAGAAGGACTGTTTGCACTTTTGGCGCCAAAATCGCCATTTTTGTCGCCATATTCGCGCCCTCAGGCGCTGGAGAAGAAGGTGGGCGTACCTTCGTGGGCGTCTACCCCCAGTGGCGCGAAGAAAATGCCTGCCCTCTCAAAGTGCTATTACAACATGCGATCCTGCCCTACAGCAAAGGAGGTCCGCCTCCTCTTCACCTTCCCTGCGAGGAGGAGGAGACGCAAACCCCACCTCCACGGAAGAGACCGGATGTCTCCGGAGGAAGAAGAGAGAATCTTCTGGAACATCATGGAAGCAGGACGTGTGCAGCCGAGCAGGGAAGCGGAGGAAGGCAGGCCCCGTGCCCCAGCCAAGCTGCCACCAGCATCGGAGTTATCCGTGGTCCTGCACCTGCAGCAGGCGTTGCTAGAGATTCAAGAAGAAAATGCACGCCTGAAGAAGATGGTCCAGTACCAACCTGGCTTTGAAGAGATCGAGAGACGCCGGCGTACCCTGGAGCAGCGGAGGCTGTGGGACACGGTGATCTCTCCCCTCAACGACCCCCCACGATTCCAGATACCGAAGAGTCTGCTGCCCAAGGCGAAGGAGCAACCGGAGGCTGCCCCCGAAAGTACCGATCCTGATCCCACCGGTGAAGCGGTGGAGGCGAAGGAGGTTGAGGAGGTATTGCCAGTCCCGGAACGCCCGCCCGGCCAAGAGGCCGCAGCAGATGATCGATCCCCGGTAGGGACACCGTCGGGGACTCAGCCGTCAATGATGGAGCAGCAACAGCAGCAGGTTAGTGCGTCCCCAACTGAGCCATTGCGCACACCTGCTTCCTGCTCTGCATCACACCAGCATTGTGCATCAGCATCGCCCCCTGCGTACACCTCCGTATCGCAATCGGCGATCTACTCTGCATCGCAATCGGCGACCCAATCTACATCGCAAGAGTCTGATGCGATCTCAATTGAGCCACTACAAAAGCCTGCTTTTTGCCCAGTATCTTATACTGCAGCAGCGTCCCCAGAGGAGGACGGGCCCTGCGGCCTAGAGGACCGGAGTGAACCGGCCCTGCAGGTAACCAGCGATGATGACACCTTGCCGGAACCCCCAACATCCCCACCAGCCCAGTGCACACCAGCCACACAGACCCCGATGGTGGAGTCGATGATCTTAGTGCTGGGCACTGGGCCCAGGAATAGGAACGGTCCTGTGCGAACATCGCATTGTTCCAGCCCCCGGGGTGGAAAGTGTATTTGAAAATGAATAAATAGTAAAGAAGAATCGGTGAGATCCCTATAGGATCTACCATAAGTAATATTGTAGAAAGTTTGAAAATGTTTTACAAAATTTTGCATAAGTTGAAGAGTATGATGCATATATATTTTGCTAACCGTAGAATGCCCGGCTGGGTAATCAGAAAAAGTTTGCACTTTAGTATAATAATGTGATATTATATTTGCGTATTTGGTTTTACAAAGGACTTTGAGGTTGAGGACTGTGCTAACCCAGAACTTATTTGTACATAGTTGCGCTTCGGTGCCTTATTTTGGTTTTACATAAACCGGCACAACTACCTCTGAATACAAAAACCCGTGTGGTGTGGCACTGAGTGAGGTCTGCATTTGGATGTCCTGCAGCCCACCCAGGACCCACGTTGAAGGTTTGGTGCGGGTCCTTCACAAGTATATTGTATATTTATTGAATGCTATTTAATACTTTTGTATTTCTTTATAATGTTATTGTTCGCAACGTTCAAGATTTCCTCACCTCCCGGATGGGACGAACCAATGTTAATTGTTTAATGTTTTCATGCATAAACAAAATGTCTCTTTTGTATTTTACAGCCCGGGAGTGCTGTCTTTTACCATGGGGGAATGTGTAGCCCTGGTGTTAGGCACACGCAGTACCCTGGAGAGTGTGTGGCGAGACAGCAGTTTAATGCTAAATATCCATTCACTCAACATATACTAGACACACCCTTAGGGTAGTGGAGTTTGCTCTTGAGGGAGTGGTCAAGGTATGTGTTAGAGTGATTTCTAGTCTGTGTCTGGACTTCAGAGAGAGAAGACGTCTGGAGGGAGGAAGCAGTCCAGATTGCTCTATCATCAGTTTGGAAAGTGGAGTCTAGTACAGGTGGTTTAATTCACCTCAGCCTAGTCAGAGCTGTACCTCATCAGCATACACTGGAAGGAAAGAAGAAGTTTAGTGCAGAAAGTCTTCAGTATCCTGTCTAAAGGACGGTGTAAGGTTCAGAGACGTGCTCCTGCCTATTGATAACTGAGCATCTGTAACTAACTTTGAAGTGAAGGAAAAGAAGGAAGTGACTGCTCAACCCTTGGCTAGTGTGAGTGCTTATGTTACCAGCGAGGACAAGGCGAAAGGCACAGTGGTTTATTGGAATAGTGCTTACGGATTGAAGAAGTCCTGCACATTGCTACCGGTCACTGGGGACCGAAGGATCACTATTGTTACAAGCAAAGTGGTAAGAAAACCAGGAATTTACCGGACCTTAGGTCGCGGCAAACAAGCCCCATATAGTCAGTACGTAACTGGGGTCAGGGGGAGTGAAGACTTTTGAGTCAGTGCACGACAAAATAAGAATTCAGCTCTCTCGCAGGAAGGCTCCTAACACAAAGCTGACTGGGCGGTACAGCTATAGATTAGCTGGAGTTATTGAGGGAACTACGCTTCAGGCTGGTTGTACTCATTGTATTGGGAGTAAAGGAGGCCCCTAACTTGTCCAGCTGCTGTCTCAAGATACACTCTCCTTGGATCAGCCTCCCTGGGACCTGCCTGAACATCTTACAAGTAAAGGTATGGAAAGACGCTGACCGTGTGAGACTGTGTTATTTATCTGCACCCGACTTCACTAACTCCGATCTGAGGGACCAGTCCCACTGTAGGGGACCCGACATCTAGCTGCCTCACCATCCCCTCAGAGATCTACAGCAGCGCTGGTACTAATTACCAGAAGACTACAGGTGGCGTCACGAACTGTACATAAATCAATCCCCTGTAAATATATCCCCAACATACGCCAGACCGCCAGGGCCACAGACCGAGCCACAGCTACCTGTGACAATCCCCATAGACTTCTACGGGCTCGGCTCTGAGTACCCCATTGCCCTGGTAACCCACAATTGTGGTGGCGGGTCGACACAGACACATCCCTTCTATACACCGGCCCTGTACCGAGTATTCCACTGGCCTTGCGGGCGATCCATTTTGGCGTCATGAACAGGATACGTAGCCCGGTATCACCGGGTCCTGTGTGCCTATATTGAACTGTTTATTGTGCCAGAGACTTTGCTGAAAGTTTTGTGTGATTGCCGCCATTACAACACCACGAGTCGCGCAGGGAGAAGAGAGGCGTGCCGTCGTGGGCGGAGCCAGAGTGAGAGCGCGCGAAAAGTGAGGTGCTGCTTGTGAGAAAAACGGCAGCTTGCAGAGCAGAGGGAGCTGAGACCTGGAGTCACGGCGTGCACCACTCACCGCGCCGGCAGAGCAATAGTCTGGTAAGCCAGTGGAAACACAGAGCCTGGCTAAGATTAACTAGGGGGGGAAGAGAATGTCTACCGCAGGAGAAGAAATAGTGGCGGATGCAGAGTCAGGTGCAGCCGCAGCCCCGATAGCACAGCAGAATCCAGCAAGCAGCGCAGCCACAGTCCCCAGAGCGCAGCAAGATCTGGTGACCGCCGCAGCAGTACCTATAATGCTGCTCTCAATGCCATATATACCGGGAGCTGCCTGGCTACCACAATACTCAGGGGAGCCGTATACCCTGAGCGATTTCAGGGAGAGACTGTGCAGTTTATTTGACGTATACCCCCTGTCTGAAAACAAAAACGTGAACATTCTCATTGGACAGTTAACTGGTGCAGCGCAAACAGAAGTGAAGTCCAGGCAGGACGCTGATAAAGAGACTGTTAAGCAAATTCTGGCTAAGCTGAGGAGCACCTTTGACACCCGCACTGGGACAGAAATAAAAATGAGGTTCTTTGGGTGCAAACAAAGGGTGCAGGACAGTATATAGGCACTGCGGGCCATAAAGCAGATTGACCCAGACAGCAGGATGGAGACAGATTGTTAAAGGAGCAGTTTGTTGAGGGACTCCTGTCCAGCACCCACAGGTCACAGCTGCGCATCATGCCCCTTCAAAACCCTGACCTGAGCTTTGCAGACTTTAAAGACAGGGCTATCTGGGTGTTACATGAACCAAATGTCAGCCGTCCAGCACCCCCTAGTCACCCCACTATTACATACCACCAGGAGGCGGCATCCTTCCCTCAGGCTCTCCCTGAGGCTGACGCACAGACCCTGGATGATGACCCGTCTGCAGAGCTAAGTCTGCAAGTTCAGGAGCGGACCAAAAGTGTGGCTGCACTAGCCAAAACCGTGCAGTCCTTGCAAGTGCCCCAAAAGGAGAGGATAGAGTTGGCCTCCAGTCCAGATGACGTCCCGTGGCGATGGAAGAAGAGGATCCCACTGATCAGAGGGAGAGACAATGACCGCTACGACCAGGACGGACGACCCATTTACCGCCGCTGCAGAAAAGCAGGGCGCATCGCAAGATTCTGTCGAGCGACCCCTGGGGCAGAGGGCCAACCCCCAGGAGTAGGACGACCAGGCCCACAGAACTGGCGAGCCAAGTACATCGGAGGAAGACCGGTCCTCCCAGTTGTGATTGATGGCATCCCAATGAACGCTTTGCTGGACACTGGCTCTCAGGTGACGACTATGCCATATATTCTTTACAAACGGTACTGATCTTACTCGTGGCCCAGATGATGAGCTGACAGTAGTTGCCAGCAATGGTCAGCCTTTGCCTCAGAAGGGGTATAAGGAGGTGACCATTAAGTTGGGGCGAGTAGAATTAAAAGCCCAAGGTTTGATAATTGTAGACATTGATCGACGAGAATGTAACCCAATGATGACCTTAGGTACTAATGTGATAGAAAATTGTCTTGCCGAAGTTATTGTTTTGTGACAACAGGAAGCTGAAACTGCTGGTTCCAGTGAACAACGGGTCCTGCAGAAGGAGATCAAGGCCCTGATGCAAAGACAGCAGGTAGAGCTATCTGGAGAAGTCGGCAGTGTCAGAGTGAGTGATGCATTCCCCATTGCAATACCCCCAAAAAGTGAAATGTTAATGTGGTGTCGGGCAGCCATAGGCCTCAGGGGAAGAGATTACCAAGCTCTGGTAGAACCATTGTACTCTGATAGTAGGCCCACCATCCTGACAGTCAGAGGGGTAGTTGATGTACTCAAGGGGAGGGTACTGGATAAGTGACTACCTGACCGACAGGCCGCAGTTTGTAAGGATGGGGGAGGTGGTATCTGGCAGTGTACGGAGCAGTGTTGGAGCCCCTCAGGGTACAGTGCTGTCACCCTTTCTCTTCACATTGTATACCGCTGATTTTCAGTATAAATCCAAGTTCTGTCACCTGCATAAATTCTCAGATGACTCCGTGATTGTAGGGGGCATTGTGGGGGGCCGGGGGGAGGAGGAATATAGAAGGGTGGTTTCTGACTTTGTGGATTGGTGTCAGACTGTCTAGAACTAAATGTGAAGAAAACCAAGGAGATGGTGGTGAGTTATAGAAGGAAAAAGGAGAATTACTTGCCGATCACTATTGCTGGCCAGGAGGTGGAGATGGTTGAGAGCTACAAATATTTGGGGGTTCACCTTGACAGTAAACTCGATTGGAGGTGTCATACAGAGAAGGTTCACAAGAAGGGAATGAGCAGACTGTACTTTCTGCGGAAGCTCAGGTCGTTCAATGTGTGCAGTAAAATGCTGGAGATGTTCTACCAGTCCGTTGTAGCAAGCGCCATCTTTTTTGCTATCATTTGCTGGGGTAGTAGTGTGCGAGTAGCTGACGCTAATAAACTCAACAAACTTATCAAGAAGGCAAGCGCTGCTGTTGGCCTCCATCTTGACTCTTTTGAGGAGGTATTGGAGGATAGAATTCAGAAGAAGTGTAGGGCTATAATGAACAATAATACACCCCCCTATACATAGTTATTAAGGTTGAAGGAAGCCTTTAAGTCCATCTAGTTCTCCCATATCCTATCCTAACCTGCCCTAACATGTTGATCCAGAGGAAGGCAAAAAAAAACCCAAGTGGCAAACAGTAAGCTTCACATTGGGGAAAAAAATTCCTTCCCGACTCCACATCCAGCAATCAGACTAGCTCCCTGGATCAACGCAGTATCTAGGAAACTAGTGAATATAGCCTGTAATATTATACTTTTCATCCAGGCCCTTCTTACATGTTAGTAAGGAATCACTCATTACAACATTAGACGGCAGAGAGCTCCATAGTCTCACTGCTCTTACAGTAAAGAATCTGCGTCTGTGTTTATGGCTAAACCTTCTTTCCTCCAGACGTAGAGGATGCCCCCTCGTCCCCGTCACAGGTCTAAGAGTAAAAAGATCATTAGAAAGGTCTTTGTACTGTCCCCTCATATATTTATACATTGTAATAAGATCACCCCTAAGCCTTCGTTTTTCCAAACTAAATACCCCCAAGTGTAATAACCTGTCTTGGTATTGCAGACCCCCCAGTTCTCTAATAACCTTGGTCGCTCTTCTCTGCACCCGCTCCAGTTCAGCTATGTCTTTCTTATACACCGGAGACCAGAACTGCACACAGTATTCTAAGTGTGGTCGCACCAGTGACTTGTATAGAGGTAAAATTATGTTCTCCTCATAAGCATCTATGCCTCTTTTAATGCATCCCATTATACGAGCTGTTCTTGAAGCAGAAGAGCACATTCAGCAGCCGTCTAATCCTTCCAAGGTGCAAGGAGAAATTCAGGAAATCGTTTGTGCCTACCGCTATGGGGATGTATAACAATTCACTAAGGGTGAAAGATGGCTACGACCTAGGACTGGCGCACTAATGGAAATGATTAGAGATTTGTGTACCTTTGTTTGTTATGTATTGTGGTTAGTCATGTGCAAGATCTGTGTCTAGTAATTACTCTATGTAATGCTGTTTGTAATGTTTTGTTTGTAATGCTGTTGTGTAGCCCAGCTGCGCTTGGTGCCACATGTTACCCTGGAGGATGCATGAAAGGTAATTCACAATCACCCAATAAGCACACAACACTTCACATTTTGCCTGGTTCCACCAGAGGGAGCCCTTGAGACGATAGTAGTGAGATGAAGGCAGTCTAGCTGCGAGTTAGCTAGTCGTTGGTTTTACCTCAGAGTGTGAGATCTTGTCAGAGTGTGTTGCAGAGCAGACAAGCTAGTTACCTCAGACGAGTAGAGAGGGAAAGACTAGCCAAAGAAAGACTTATCTGAAAGCCTGAGGACTTCAGGAACTACTCAGCTTACATCGTGGAGTCCAGTGTTAGTGGAAAGGATTACCACTTAGTCTGGTCAAAGTTGAGTCCACTGAGAGTGCTTCAGTGAGCGTTTCAGTAAGTAAGCGTGCCGACGCTTGGAGAAAGCTGACATCTGCTGCTAGTTTGTGCTTATGATAGTGGTGAGAGTAGGACGAAAGGCAGGTGGAAGAAAGAGGAAAAGAGAGTGACCAAGGTCAACCAGCATTGATAGCTTACCTCCACTCTGCACCACCGGACACCGGGTCCGCGCTTATCAGCATCTGCACGACTGGTAGGAGACACCGGAGACCCTGGACTTCAAGTCGCAGGGGCCCAGCAGTGCTGATACGTAACCGAGGTTAGGAAGACGGGGGTCTGGCAGGTACCGCCACAAAGACACTGTTTGTCATGGGTGCATCGCCATGAAGATCGTCGCGATTGCACATTCTGACTTCTCACAGCTGAGCTGCTGTTTCTTTGTTTTTTGGTAATGAGAGAGTTAATTTTTCCTAGCTCTTTGCTAAGGCTAGGTGCAGCCTCGCCCGGCTGCTTTTGATTATGTTCTAATTAGTTTCCTTTATATTTCTGCCAGTCTGGGTGTTAGACGCCGGTGAAAGCATTCATGTAGTTTAGCAGACTGGATCGGTTCTGAGAATATTTAAGCTAAGAGCTCCTTAGTTGTTTTTACTCTTACAGCTTATAGTTTTTCTCTGAGACCTTAGGTGTTCCTACTGTGTGTGAGTGTTGTATGTAAGACTTTATTTACTTTATTTCTTGTCTTTGTTGTTTGTCTTTCTGTTCATTAACCGTTACCTGTTCATTCCCTTTGGTGGTATTCAGGGTCCTTCTTAGGACTAGAATACAGTTGGCAGGGATTGATAGGAGACAGGGTTTACGCTGGTGGCCTGGACCTCTGTACCTTTAACAGTACCTCCAGGTAGAGGGATTAGTTAGGACCCCAGTTTAGGGTCAGGTTAGATCCCGGTCCACCTCTTTCCTGTTTCAGCTCATCAAGTCCTCAAGATTAACCCTGAGTTCAGCAGATATCGTGTCAGGTAAATCTATTCTATACTTGCATGCTGATGTTGCTATACTAGTTGTTGTATAGAGTGTTGTTCCTGTATTAATAGTTTACTGACATTGTATACATATCATTAGACAGCGTGACATTTTCACCGGCCCAACTAAAGATTCTCCCCAGCTCTCATGGATCCAGTAGCCCAGCTGGCCCGGCAGTTGCAGGGGTTGTCCATGGAATTTGCAGACATTAAGTCCAAGGTTTTGTCCCTCCCGGAGCAAACCAGATCTGAACCTAAGGTTGCTCTCCCGGACAGGTTCACTGGTGGGCGGGACAAATTTTTTACTTTCCGGGAGGCATGTAAATTGTACTTTCGGCTGCGGCCTCGGTCATCTGGGAGTGAAGAGCAGAGGGTGGGAATTGTTATCTCGCTCTTACAAGGGGACCCTCAATCTTGGGCGTTCTCTATTCCTCCAGGCTCCCAGATCTCCAGTCAGTGGATCGATTTTTTACTGCCCTGGGTCTGGTATATGATGATCCGGATCGAGTTTCCCTTGCTGAAACAAGGTTACGTAAAATACGGCAAGGAAATCGTCCAGCGGAGGAATATTCTTCTGAGTTCCGTAGATGGGCAACAGATACTCAGTGGAATGACCCAGCTCTTAGGAGCCAGTTTTGTCAAGGGTTGTCTGACAAATTAAAAGATGTGTTGGCTCAGTATGATTCTCCTCCATCACTGGAGGCTGCTATGGCCCTCGCTATTCGCATTGATAGACGACTTCGGGGAAGACGCGAGGTAACTCCGCCCCCCATGATGACTCCACCTACTACTAAAGTCCCTTATACTGAGGTTCCCCTGGTCTGTTCTGAGGAACCCATGCAGTTGGGAGGGACATCATTTTGTAGGAGGGAATCGGCGGTGCGCCGCAAGACTAGAAGGTGTTTCTTTTGCGGGAGAGAGGGACATTTTGTTGGGGGGTGTCCATCCCGGACCTCTTTGAGCCAAGGAGTTAACCTGGGAGTGTGTATTTCGTCCCCAAATCCCTCTCAGTTTCTCGTGCCTGCGGAGGTGGTGATTGGTACTAGAACTGAGAGGATTTCTGTTTTTCTTGATAGTGGGTCCGGGGCTAATTTGGTGGACGCTCGGTTTGCCCAGGTGCATGGTATGCAACTGAGTGTATTGGCCAAACCGGTCCCTATACTCTCTATTGATTCTAGACCTCTTGGTCAAGGTAGCTTGGTACAAGCTGTTCATAACATAGATCTTCGAGTAGGGGCAATACATAAAGAGCAATTGTCTTGTTATGTGTTGGAGGGTCTACCTACTCCTATTGTGTTGGGACTTCCTTGGTTGGCTAAACATAACCCAGTGATTGATTGGCAATCCAGAAAGATAAGCCAGTGGGGTGAATTTTGCAAGAATAACTGCATGAGCACGGTCATCGGTGCGGTTGTGCCTAGGACTTTGTCTCCTTTTCTGGAGGACTTTGGGGAGATGTTCTCAGAGGAGGGTGTAAAGAGTTTCCTCCTTATCGCGCATATGACTGCTCAATAAAGTTGCTTCCTGATGCCTTATCTCGTACTTTCCCAAGGGCCGGGAAGACGGATGATCCGGTTCCTATTCCTCAGGAGGGAGTTGTAGTGTCAGCTGTATGCTCTGAGCTTGAGGGGGAGGTATTGGGGGCTCAGGGGGACGCCCCTGTGGGACTTCCAGGGAGACTGATAGTTCCAGATCGCTTAAGACTGAAGGTTACGGGGAACCGTTACAAACGGATGGCTGATAGGAGGAGAGTTTCTGGTCTAGATCTGAAGGTGAACGATCTGGTTTGGTTGTCTACCAGGAATATAAAACGTAAAGTTTCCTCCTGGAGGTTGGGTCCCAGATTCATCGGGCCGTACAGGATCAGTTCCATAATTAATCCTGTGGCATTTCGTCTGGACCTCCCTCCTACGTTTAAAATTCATAATGTGTTTCACAAGTCATTACTTAAAAAGTATGTGGCACCAGTCATACCGTCACCTTTACCTCCTCCTTCAGTGGTAGTCAATGATAACGTGGAATTTCATGGGTCGAAAATCATTGACTCACGTCTCAGTCGCCGATCCCTTCAGTACTTAGTTCAGTGGAGGGGGTATTGTCCTGAGGAGGGGACGTGGGTCCCTGCGTCTGATGTTAACGCAGATCGATTGGTTCGGACCTTTCACACAACTCACCCGGACAGACCTGGTCATGAGGGTCCGGAGGCCCCTCGTAGAAGGGGGGGTACTGTCATGGGTGCATCGCCATGAAGATCGTCGCGATTGCACATTCTGACTTCTCACAGCTGAGCTGCTGTTTCTTTGTTTTTTGGTAATGAGAGAGTTAATTTTTCCTAGCTCTTTGCTAAGGCTAGGTGCAGCCTCGCCCGGCTGCTTTTGATTATGTTCTAATTAGTTTCCTTTATATTTCTGCCAGTCTGGGTGTTAGACGCCGGTGAAAGCATTCATGTAGTTTAGCAGACTGGATCGGTTCTGAGAATATTTAAGCTAAGAGCTCCTTAGTTGTTTTTACTCTTACAGCTTATAGTTTATCTCTGAGACCTTAGGTGTTCCTACTGTGTGTGAGTGTTGTATGTAAGACTTTATTTACTTTATTCCTTGTCTTTCTTGTATGTCTTTCTGTTCATTAACCGTTACCTGTTCATTCCCTTTGGTGGTAATCAGGGTCCTTCTTAGGACTAGAATACAGTTGGCAGGGATTGATAGGAGACAGGGTTTACGCTGGTGGCCTGGACCTCTGTACCTTTAACAGTACCTCCAGGTAGAGGGATTAGTTAGGACCCCAGTTTAGGGTCAGCATAGATCCCGGTCCACCTCTTTCCTGTTTCAGCTCATCAAGTCCTCAAGATTAACCCTGAGTTCAGCAGATATCGTGTCAGGTAAATCTATTCTATACTTGCATGCTGATGTTGCTATACTAGTTGTTGTATAGAGTGTTGTTCCTGTATTAATAGTTTACTGACATTGTATACATATCATTAGACAGCGTGACATTGTTCTGTCCACAAGAAGACCTCACCACAAGGTCAGCCGGGCGTAGCTGAAAACACGGAGTTAAGCTTTGTTTTATGCAAGTCAGAAACTCACACACATTAAAGGCGTAAGGAGGCCCTACACCTACTCAGTGGATTACTGGACGTGCATCCTCCACCCTGACGGCTTCCCGGGACGTGCCTGCAAATATCACCAGTAAAGGTACAGAAAGAGACTTGTTTGTGTGTGTCTGCATTATTGCCCCTGCACCCCTACACCGCCATATACTCTGAGGAATCAGTCTCGCCTGTGGGAGACTTAACACCTTGCTGCCTCAAACCCTCAGAGGACCTACCCTGCAGCGCTGGTCACCATGACCAGGAACCACAGGTGGCGTCACGAACATTTCTATCATCCCCTGTAAATATCCCCCTTTAGTGAGCGCCCAGGGCAACAGACCGAGCTGCGCTACCCGTGACATCCCCCAGTGAAGTAATCGGGCTCGGTGCCGAGTACCCCAAAGCCCTGGTACGTGCGACTCACTGTTGTAATGCTGCTGTGATACACTTTATTGATCCCGAGGGAAATTATGGTATCGTATCGTATCTTAAATTGTGGGGAGGAGGAGGCCAAACTACCTCGGTATGCTATCATTGCTAAGCTGTTCACTGTCAATAACAACGCCATTCAGACAGCAGAACCCCTGGTCTCGTCCAAACAGGCAGAGGACAATGGCTCTGCAAAACAGCTGGAGGATTGGTGTCAGCAGCTGCACGTAGGCACTGACTCCACCCTTTCACACCAAAAGAATGGGGTTTACCGAGTGGTTGAAGAGTTTGAACGGGTATTCAGCAAACACCCTTTAGATTTTGGGCAGGCAAAAGGGGTCCAACATCATATCCCCGCTGGAAATCATCCGCCCATTAAAGAAAGGTATCGGCCTGTGCCTCCAAATCACTACCAATGCGCCAAGAGTATGTTACGAGAGATGAAGGAGGCTGGGGTGATCAGAAACAGTTGTAGCTCTTGGGCAGCTCCGTTAGTCCTTGTTAGAAAGAAAGATGGTACAATGAGGATGTGTGTTGATTACAGGAAACTTAACAGCATTACCCACAAAGACTCCTATCCGTTACCTAGGATAGAGGAATCACTAGCTGCACTGAGAACCGCTAACTATTTCTCTACCTTAGATCTCACTAGTGGGTATTGGCAGGTTCCCGTGGCAAAGGCAGACAAAGAGAAGACTGCCTTTGCAACACCAATGGGCCTCTCAGAGTTCAACTACATGCCGTTCAGGCTTTGCAGCGCGCCAGGAACGTTCCAGAGGCTGATGGAGTGTTGCCTTGGACACATGAACTTCGAGACAGTTCTGTTGTACCTAGATGACGCCATTGTCTTCTCCAAGACCTGCAAGGAACATTTGGAGCATCTGGCCAAGGTGTTCGAAGCGCTGTCTAAATTTGGCCTAAAGGTGAAGTCGTCCAAATGCCACCTCCTGAAGCCCAAGGTGCAGTGCCTAGGCCACGTAGTGAGCGCAGAAGGCATGGCGCCAGACCCTGACAAAGTCACTGTTATCCAGGACTGGCAGAGGCCCAGCAACATCCATGAAATACGCCAGTTCCTCGGGTTGGTAGGCTACTACCGAAGGTTCATCAAAGGCTTCACTGAAATAGCCGCACCTCTGCAAAATCTCCTTGTGAGCCAGCCCAAGAAGGCCAGGAAGAAGAGTTCTACGTTTGATTGGAATGACGAACTGGAAAGATCCTTCACTCGGTTGAAGATGGCTCTTACGGGGGATGAAGTTCTGGCCTACCTAGACTATAACCAACCATTCATCCTCTATACTGATGCCAGCAACGTTGGACTGGGAGCAGTGCTGTCACAGGTACAGAAAGGCAAAGAAAGAGTGATATCCTACGCCAGCAGGAAATTTCGTCCCACTGAAAGGAACCCTGACAACTACAGCTCCTTCAAGCTGGAGTTCCTCGCCATCGTCTGGGCTGTGACCAAGCGGTTCAAACACTACCTAGCTGCGGCAAAGTTTACTATCTTCACGGACAACAATTCACTGACTCACTTGGAGACCGCAAAGCTTAGTGCGCTGGAGCAGCGATGGATGGCCCGGCTGTCCAATTACGAGTTCACCATCAAGTACAGAGCGGGACACAAGAACGCCAATGCTGATGCGCTGTCCAGAATGCCCAACTTACCGGATGGGGGAGAAGATCTGGACACACTCGAAGAAATCGAGTTACCTGCCTTTCACTGTCCAATTGCGACCCAACGTGCCCAAGGGGTGAAAAACAAGTACTATATCACGAAACAGGCTACATTAAACCCATTGCCTCACCATGAGTGGGCAGAAACACAAGATAGCGACCCAGCAGTCGGCCTTGTAAAGGAGCTACTGGCACAAGCTGATTCGCGTCCTGGTTCAGATGCTCCACAAGTGACCCAACAGCTCTGGAAAGAAAAGGGCAGACTGTTTATCTATGAGAGAAGTGTCAATGCTCAAACTCATGAACTGGTCTGGCAGGTGGTAGTCCCGAGGCGAGATGCATCAATGGTCCTGGAAGCGTACCACAATGGAGCAGGACACTTTGGATGGAAGAAGTTAGAGGTCCTACATCGCGAGAGGTTCTACTGGATTGGTATGAGGAAGGCCATTGAAGATTGGTGCCGAGAGTGTGGACAATGCAACTTGCGCAGAAAGGACCGTAGCAGCCAGCGAGCCCCGTTGCAGCCAATAATCACCAAACAGCCACTTGAACTAGTAGCCTTGGACCACGTGAAGCTAACTCCAAGCAGGTCAAGCTATGTCTAGGCTCTCACCATTGTTGACCACTACTCAAGGTTCCTGGTAGTCGTACCTGTGCAGGACCAAACAGCAAAGACAGCGGCCAAAGCATTTCAACAACACTTTTGTTGACCACATGGTTACCCTGAACGAGTGCTTACTGACCAAGGCCCAGCCTTTGATGCAGAATTGTTCCAGGAGTTCTGTAACATGTACGGCTGTAAGAAAATCAGAACAACGCCGTACCATCCACAGACAAATGGCATGTGTGAGAAGATGAACCAAGTGGTAACTGACCCTTTGAAGACCTTGCCTCTGGAAGAGAGAAACTTGTGGCCAGGAAAAGTTGCCAGATCTGGTGGATCTCTACAACCACATTCCGGTGAATTCTACCAACTGTACACCAGCCTACCTAATGAGAGCAAGACCTGGTAAATTACCAATTGATTTGGACATGGGAGTCCTGACACCTGAGGTAACATCACCAGATGCAGACTGGGATACTGAGCGGCAGCAACAGTACCGCAAGGTGCAAGAATGCGTAGAGAAGAGTTTGTCTCAGGCAAGACAAAAACAAGAAAGAACTTACAACCAGCATGCACCTGCAGTTCCCTTGTCACCTGGTGAACAGGTACTCAAAAGGAAAAGGCTACTCCACAAGCTTGACGACCACTGGGAAGCGGAGCCATATACCATTATGCCCTCAGACTTCGACAACACAAAGGTGGGCCTTATCAGTAAGGATGGAGGAGAAAACTCCACAGCGGTGTCCAGGGATCAGTTAAAGTCATGCCCTGACTAGTTAAAGGGAAAGATCGGAGATAAGGACATTCCTTCGTCAGTAGAAAAGGTGGAAGAAAAGGTCCGCACCGTACAGGGCGAATTCTCTGCGAATTGGACAAGAGTGAACCAGGCCATAGTAGTGCCCGTCTTGACCTTTCCGCAACTGGCAGTGCCTGAAAGAGAAGTGACTCAGGATCATCCTGAAGAACTGCAAGTTCCAGTGACGGAAGCCACACCTGCAGCGGAACTCGAAAGTCCACCTCCTGCCACGGGTGAATCTGTCATGCCCACAGTGAGAAGGGGTAGGCCTAGAAAATTAGGTATACCTGTCCTACGTAGAATCACCAGTAGCATAACCACTAGGGAGCGCACTACACCAGTGGTAGTTAACACAGTGAACCCAGTCAGGTCACTGCCAACACCAGTGCTCCGTAGATTGATCCGTACAACTAAAGGCCTACTCCCAACTAGGTTTCGCATATGAGTAAATTGAGTACATGGGACATGTAAATAAGTTCATAATGTTCATAATTGCAACTATTAAGCTTAAGTGCCTACAGAGACTACTGTAAGAACTTTTAACCATTTCAATCTTTAAATGGACGATTGGATCACTGGAATCGTAGTGACCAGGACAATACTTGTAAATAGTTAATACCAATGACTACAGAACAAAAACCGTCTGGCGTGGTCCAAAAGGGGAACCAGCCATGCCTTGTAGCCCACCCAAGGCCTACGTTGAGGGTTTGAGACAGGTCCCTCACATTGTACTTTGCTAGGGTGAAAAAGGACACCCCATTTTAAGACTTCGCCAAATGTATATATTTGATGTTATAATTCTGTAAATAGTTATAATATGTTTTCTTTTATGGTAGGAGTCCTGAGGAGATCATTTGCATATTCCCAGTTTATTCTGGGATAAGTGAAGAGTCTCCGCGAGCTCCAAGAACTCTGGGTTTTGGTCGTTGCAGCTGAAAGGAGGACATCGATTTTGGTACGTTTGTCACCGCTTTGATATCTCTTGAACAATAAGAACATGGAAGAGGCTAGGAGCCATGTGGTGAGCTGCATTTCTTGCTACATGTTCATAGACTTACCAGTGGAAAAGCCAAATTTCACATGCCAGAAATGCAGCTTGGGTCCCTGTTGGAGGAAAAGTTGTGAAATCTAGAAGAGAGATTATCTACATTGAAAACCATTAAGGAAGGTGAAGAGTTCTTAGACAGAGCAGAATTATCTCTTCATGTTACAGAAAGAGAAGAAATTCGAAGTGCAACTGAAGAAACAGAGGAATGGAAGCATGTGACCCAGAGAAGCAGGAGGATCAGGAGGCAGTCAGCACCAATTCTGCTCAGGAACCAATACCAGGCTCTTACACAGGAGAACGATGAAGAAATACATCAGGATAAGACTTTGCCCACAAACAATAACCTTGTAAGCCCTCAGAGTCCTCCTGAATGGAGAAAGAAAAATGTTGTGAAGAAGAAACGGAGAGTTGTTGTCATGGGCGATTCCCTGTTGAGAGGAACAGAGGCCGCTATCTGCAGACCGGATATAACCTCAAGAGAAATGTGCTGTCTTCCAGGTGCAAAAATTAAAGATGTGTCTGACAGGATATCAGGACTCTTCAGACCTACAGATGACTACCCATTCCTGCTAATACATGTGGGGACAAATGACACCACAAGAAGTGACCTGGAAACCATCTGCAGTGACTGTGAAAACTTAGGCAACAAAGTGAAAGAACTGGGAGCGCAGGTGGTCTTCTCTTCCATCCTCCCAGTGGATGGCCATGGAACAAGGAGGTGGAATAAGATTCTGCAGGTGAACAACTGGCTAAGTCGATGGTGCCGTCAGCAAGGATTTGGATTTCTGGATCACGGAGTGAATTACCTATACGATGGACTACTTGCTAGAGATGGGGTGCACCTTACGAAGACTGGAAAACATGTATTTGGAAGTCGCCTTGCTACACTCATCAGGAGAGCTTTACACTAGAACAATGTGGGAAGGGAAGCAAAACACCAGAAAAAGCCATACACCTGACAAATACTATTGAGATTTCTGCTATTAGAAGAGAAAGGGGAAGAACAAAGACAAAAAAATCTACATAATAAAAATATTGAAGGAAGAGAAACCAATCACAAACTAAAGTGTTTCTATACGAATGCACAAAGCATGGGCAACAAACAAGGAGAACTGGAGCTACTAACGCAGGAGAAGAAATATGATGTCATTGGAATCACTGAGACTTGGTGGGACGATACACATGATTGGAATACAAGGCTAGAAGGATACAACTTATTTGCAAGAAACAGACTTGATAAACGAGGAGGAGGTGTTGCATTGTATGTTAGAAAAGCATATATCTGCACAGAGATTGACGCTTCAGAGACTGGGAGTTCTGTGGAAACTGTTTGGGTAAGAATACAAGGACAGAACAATGGAAAGGACATCATTGTAGGCATTTACTACAGGCCGCCTGTGCAAGCTGAAGATATGGATGAACTCTTTATGCATCAAATGGCCAAGTTCTCCAAAAAATATGACATAGTGGTCATGGGAGATTTCAACTATCCAGACATTTGTTGGGAATCTCTCTCAGGCAAAACTAACAGGTCCAGGAAATTCTTATCCTCTCTTGCTGACAACTTTATCTTCCAAAAGGTAGGGGAGAAAACAAGGGGATCTGCTACCTTGGATCTAATCCTCATAAACAGGGAGGAAATGGTGGAGGAGGTAAGAGTGGCTGGGACCCTAGGAGGTAGTGACCATGCTATTTTAGAGTTTTGGATAACTAGAGGAGGAAGACCTGTGAAGACTCAGACGTCAAGGCTAGATTTCAGAAAGGCAGATTTTAAGGGACTCAGAAAAAGAATCGGAGGGATCCAATGGCAGGATATCCTTAAGGACAACAATGTCCAGGAAGGATGGAAAATCTTGAAAAATTAGATTCTCAAAGCACAATCATTAACAATTCCGAAAAGAGGGAAGAATAGGAAGCATTTTACGAAACCAGGATGGATGAACAAAGAACGTAAACACATGCTAAAAGGAAGAAAGAAATGTTTATCAAATGGAAAGAGGGAGGCATATCTAAAGAAGAATATAATGATGTCTGCAGAACCTGCAGGGCACAAATCAGATTATCTAAAGCTGACAATGAATTAAGGCTTGCAAGAGATGTCAAAAGCAATAAAAAAGGATATTGGGGATATGTCAAAAGTAAAAGAAAAGTCAAAGATGCTATAGGATTTTTACAGGATGAAAATTATGAAATGGCAAGAAAGGATGTTGAGAAGGCAGAACTTTTAAATTCCTATTTTGCATCTGTTTTCTCTCAGAAAGGAAATGTAACATCAACTGATCTTCACTGTCCTATTAAGGGAATAGAAGAATCCAGGATATCTATAAACAGAAAAATAGTGAGGAAACACTTAGCTAACATAAATGAATTCAAGTCTCCAGGCCCAGATGAATTATACCCCAGAGTACTGAAGGAGATAGCAGAAGAAATTCTTGAACCACTCTCCATAATCTTTGAAAATTCTTGGAGAACAGGAGAAGTCTAGAAGACTGGAGAAGAACAAATGTTGTTCCTATCTTCAAAAAGGGGAAGAAGGTGGACCCAGGGAACTACAGGCCGGTGAGTCTGACATCTATACCAGGAAAGATCTTTGAACAAATTGTTAAACAACATGTATGTAAGTACCTGGATAAGAATGAAGTGATTAACCAGAGTCAGCATGGGTTTGTAACTAATAAGTCATGTCAGACTAATTTAATTTCCTTCTATGACAGAATCACTGACTGGGTGGATCAGGGAAATGCTGTAGATATATTATATCTTGACTTCAGCAAAGCATTTGACAAAGTATCTCACACAATCCTTATTGAAAAAATGACTAAGTATGGAATGGACAAGGCAACTGTTAGGTGGATTCATAACTGGCTTAGTGATAGGACCCAAAGAGTGGTAGTAAATGGCTGCACATCCAGTTGGAAGTATGTATCAAGTGGGGTACCACAAGGCTCTGTTTTGGGCCCTGTATTGTTCAACATCTTTATCAATGATTTAGATGAAGGAATTGAGAGTAAACTGATTAAATTTGCTGATGACACAAAGCTAGGAGGGGTAGCTAATACTAGAGAAGAGAGAGAGAGGATTCAAAAAGATATAAATAAACTGGAGCAGTGGGCAGCAACTAAAGGAATGGTTTTTAACAGGAAAAATGCAAAGTACTACATCTGGGAAATAAAAATGGAAAAAGCGTATACAGAATGGGAGGAATAAGGCTAAGCAACAGCACATGTGAAAAAGACATGAGTCAACAGTGTGATGCAGCAGCAAAAAAGGCAAATACAATTCTGGATGTATTAACAGAAGCATACAGTCTAGATCACATGAGGTCATTATTGCCCTCTACTCCTCTTTGGTCAGACCTCATCTGGAATACTGTGTCCAGTTTTGGGCACATTTTAAAAAAGACATCAACAAACTGGAGCAAGTTCAGAGAAGAGCGACCAGAATTGTGTCCGGCCTGCAAACCATGTCCTATGAGGAACTGTTACAGGATTTGGGAATGTTTAGCTTGCAAAAAAGAAGGCTGAGAGGAGACTTAATAGCTGTCTACAAATATCTCAAGGGCTGTCACATTGTAGAAGGATCATCTTTATTCTCATTTGCACAAGGAAAGACTAGAAGCAATGGGATGAAACTGAATGGGAGGAGACACAGATTAGATATTAGAAAAAACTTTTTGACAGTTAGAGTGATTAATGAGTGGAACAGGCTGCCACGAGAGGTGGTAAGTTCTCATTCAATGGAAGTCTTCAAACAGAGGCTGGACAGACATCTCTCTGGGATGATTTAGTGAATCCTGCTTTGAGCAGGGGGTTGGACCAGATGACCCAGGAGGTCCCTTCCAACTCTACCATTCTATGATTCTATGTTTCCTCAATCCAGTAGTACTGAATTGTACTAGGGGGGAATGTAGCACCCCAGGAGTTTGGTTGCCACAGTGACCTTACCTCTTTTCCGGCAGGAGTGATGTCATGCCTGAAAGCAAAGAAGGATCCCTTTAGCAGGTAACACAGCATGCAACATCTTTTCTTACTCCAGACCAGAAGGAGGAGCTCTAACACCTGATTTTCAGGAGAGCTTCTCTGGAATATTCTGGCTGGGGGGAGTTAGAAGTCTAGCTGGAGGGACGAGAGAGGAGAGACGTGTGGAGACAAGCTGGGGACGGAGGAGCTATAGAGAGCTCATCCCCAGGTCTGAGCACGAGAAACCAGACCCCCGCTGAGAGGGTGAAGTAAAGTCCCAGAAGCATGTGTAGCCCTGGTGTGAAGGCACACGCAGTACCCTGGAGGATGTGTGGAGAGATAGCAGTTTAATGCTCTATAACCATTCACTCCAACACACACTTAGACACACCCACAGGTATATAAGCCAGTGACATCATTCAGGGATTCATTCATTCAGTCAGTCAGTCTAGCCTGGACTCGAAGGAGTCAGGAAGTGCAGTCTGTGCAGTAAGAGAGAGGAGTGAGTTACAGATACTTCAGTCTCCTGTCCCAAGGACAGTGAAGGTTCAGAGACGTGCTCCTGCCTAGAGGAATACTGAGATTCTGGCAACAAGCTCAAGAAAGAAGTAAGAAAGGGACTGACTTGTATAACCTTTGGAAGTGAGGAGTGCTTATGCTACAAGCGCGGACAAGGCGAAAGGCACAGTGGAAGGAATTAGAAGTGCTTTAGGATTGAAGAAGTCCTGCACATTGTCACCGGTCACTGGGGACCGAAGCATCACTATAGCTTCATGCATAGTGGTAGAAAAACCAGAGGCTTACTGGACCTTAGGTAACAGAAAGCAGCCCTTGGAGTGTCGGTACGTAACTGGGGTCAGGGGGAGTGAGAACCTTGAGCCTGATCAGCAAGAATAGGAACTCAGCTCTCTCATAGGAAGGCTCCAACCACAAAACTGACCGGGCAGTACAGCTTTGAAATAGCTGGAGTTTATAGAGGGAACTACGCTTTATGCTGGTTGGACTCACCATTTTGAAAGTAAAGGAGGCCCCTAACTTGTCCAGCTGCTACCTCGAAACACATCCTCCATTGGATCAGCCTCCCTGGGACCTGCCTAACCATCTTACAAGTAAAAGGTATGGAAAGACGCTGATGTGTGAGACTGTGTTATTTGATTGCATTCCTGCACAACCCCACCATAACTATCGACCTGAGGGAAGCGTCCCACCTGTAGGGGACCCGACATCTAGCTGCCTCACCATCCCCTCAGAGATCTACAGCAGCGCTGGTACAAATTACCAGAGAACTACAGGTGGCGTCACGAACTGTATATATATCCCCTGTAAATATACCCCCCAACATACGCCTGACCGCCAGGGCCACAGACCGAGCCACCGCTACTTGTGACATCCCCATAGACTTCCATGGGCTCGGCTCTGAGTACCCCATTGCCCTGGTAACCCACAATTGTGGTGCGCGGTCGAGACAAATTGGCGTCACGAACAGGATGCGAAACTCGCAAAATCGCGAGCCCTGTGTGCCTGTGGAGGTGTTTTTGTGGAAAAGGACTGTTTGCTATTTTTGGCGCTAAAATCCGCCATTTTGCCGCCAAATTTGCGCCCTCAGGCGCTGGAGAAGAAGGTGGGCGTGGATTCGTGGGCGTGTGCCCCCCTGTGGCGCGAGGAGAATGCCTGCCCTCTCAAAGTGCTATTACAATATGCGATCCTGCCCTACAGCAAAAGAGGTCCGCCTCCTCTTCACCTTCCCTGCGAAGAGGAGGAGACGCAAACCCCGCCTCCACGGAAGAGACCGGACGTCTCTGAAAGAAGAAGAGAGACGGTTCTGGAACATCATGGAAGCAGGACGTGTGCAGCCGAGCAGGGAAGCGGAGGAAGGCAGGCCCCGTGCCCCAGCCAAGCTGCCACTGGAACCGGAACCATCGGTGGTCCTGCACCTGCAGCAAGCATTGCTGGAAATTAAAGAGGAGAATGCACGACTGAAAGAGATGGTCCAGCACCAACCTGGATTTGAGGAGATTGAGAGATGCCGGCGTACCTGATGCAGCGGCGGCTGTGGGACGCGGTGTTCTCTCCTCTCGACGACCCCCACGACTGGAGTTACCAAAACTTCTGCTGCCCAAGGCGAAGGAGCAACCGGAGGCTATCCCCAAAAGTACCGATCCTGATCCCACCGAGGAAGCGGTGGAGGCGAAGGAGGTTGAGGAGGTACCGCCAGTTCCGGAACGCCCGCCCGGCCAGGAGGCCGCAGCAGATGATCGATCCCCGATAGGGACACCGGAGGGGTCCTGTCCGTCATTACCAGACGTTGACTGGGATGAGATGGCGCGCCTGGATGACGTCGCCTACACCGCTCAGTGGGAACGAGAGTGGCAGCGTCGCGAAGAGAAACAGCAACGCCAGCAGGAAGAAGAGCGGGAAGCTCAGCGCAACCGACAGCGGCAGCATGCAGAGCTGATCGCGGACAAGGAGAGTGTCCGTCGAGAAAAGGTACTCTGAGGGAACCGCGGCGGCAGGGGTGTGTGACAGAGTTCCAGCTCCGGAAGGGCTGGGGCTTTATCAGAGAACCGGGCCTCTACCCAGGGGTCTTTGTTAGTCGCAGGGACGTAGAATCCCACCTGCCCATCGGTCATCCCGGGAGGGACCTAGTTAATGGAGACATTGTCAATTATACACGACACTGGGGTATGAAGGGATGGTATGCCCTTAATGTCACAATCGTCCGTGACCCCGTCCCCGACGCAGGTAACGTCACCACTACTGCAGCGTCCCCGTCTCCAGCTCAAACAGCACCAGGCCGTGCCCCAGCATCGCCCCCTGCAGGCTCCTCGCAAATGGAAGCAACATCTGCATACTCTTCATTATCTTGTCCTGCTGCATCGCAACCTGCGACCCAGACCACATCTCAATCAGCAGTTTACACGACGACGCGCACGGCAACTATTTCTGCATCGCGAGAGCAAGTGGCCATTACAGTAACGCAAACAGCGTCTCATAAAGCGAAAGCACCCGTTGCGCCCCTAGAGGTTCGTACGAGAACCGTGGCGACCCAGACTCTGATAGCAGGTCACGACTTGTTAGTCATGGGATCTAGGGACCATCGCATTGTTCCAGCCCCCGGGATGGAAAGTGTAACCGAAGTTAACAAAGAAATGTGAAGAACGGTAGGACCCAGACAGGGTTTACCGCAACAGAGAAGATGTATATAAGTTTTTATATAAGTGAAAATAGTTTACACTGTTGATATGAGTATATAATGTTTATATATATTGCCCAAAAATAGAATACCGGCTGGGTAAGGAGATAAAAAGTTTTTGCACTTTATTGTGATGTGATATAAATATGTGTCTTTTTCTTATAATGGACTCAGAGGCTGAGGACTGTGCCAGCCCAGAACTTATCCTGTAAATAGTTGCGCTTCGGTGCACAATATTGGTTTTACATAAAAACCACCACAACTACCTCTGAATAATAAAACCCGTGTGGTGTGGCACTGAGTGAGGTCTGCATTCATATGTCCTGCAGCCCACCCAGGACCCACGTTGAAGGTTTGGTGCGGGTCCTTCACAAGAATCTTGCCGTTTATTATATGAACATGTCTATTTAATATTTTGTATTTTTCTATATTTAATGTTTTGTTTGCAACGTTCAAGAAATCCTTACCTCCCGGATGGGATGAGTTAATGTTAATGTTTAATGCATAAACAAAATTGTCTCTTTGTATTTCACAGCCCGGGAGTGCTGTCGTTTACCATGGGGGAATGTGTAGCCTGGTGTGAAGGCACACGCAGTACCCTGGAGGATGTGTGGAGAGATAGCAGTTTAATGCTCTATAACCATTCACTCCAACACACACTTAGACACACCACAGGTATATAAGCCAGTGACATCATTCAGGGATTCATTCATTCAGTCAGTCAGTCTAGCCTGGACTCGAAGGAGTCAGGAAGTGCAGTCTGTGCAGTAAGAGAGAGGAGTGAGTTACAGATACTTCAGTCTCCTGTCCCAAGGACAGTGAAGGTTCAGAGACGTGCTCCTGCCTAGAGGAATACTGAGATTCTGGCAACAAGCTCAAGAAAGAAGTAAGAAAGGGACTGACTTGTATAACCTTTGGAAGTGAGGAGTGCTTATGCTACAAGCGCGGACAAGGCGAAAGGCACAGTGGAAGGAATTAGAAGTGCTTTAGGATTGAAGAAGTCCTGCACATTGTCACCGGTCACTGGGGACCGAAGCATCACTATAGCTTCATGCATAGTGGTAGAAAAACCAGAGGCTTACTGGACCTTAGGTAACAGAAAGCAGCCCTTGGAGTGTCGGTACGTAACTGGGGTCAGGGGAGTGAGAACCTTGAGCCTGATCAGCAAGAATAGGAACTCAGCTCTCTCATAGGAAGGCTCCAACCACAAAACTGACCGGGCAGTACAGCTTTGAAATAGCTGGAGTTTATAGAGGGAACTACGCTTTATGCTGGTTGGACTCACCATTTTGAAAGTAAAGGAGGCCCCTAACTTGTCCAGCTGCTACCTCGAAACACATCCTCCATTGGATCAGCCTCCCTGGGACCTGCCTAACCATCTTACAAGTAAAAGGTATGGAAAGACGCTGATGTGTGAGACTGTGTTATTTGATTGCATTCCTGCACAACCCCACCATAACTATCGACCTGAGGGAAGCGTCCCACCTGTAGGGGACCCGACATCTAGCTGCCTCACCATCCCCTCAGAGATCTACAGCAGCGCTGGTACAAATTACCAGAGAACTACAGGTGGCGTCACAAACTGTATATATATCCCCTGTAAATATACCCCCCAACATACGCCAGACCGCCAGGGCCACAGACCGAGCCACCGCTACTTGTGACATCCCCATAGACTTCCATGGGCTCGGCTCTGAGTACCCCATTGCCCTGGTAACCCACAATTGTGGTGCGTGGTCGAGACAAGCAGAATCCAGAGGCAGAGGACGGCAGGTCCTCTGTCCCAATTAAGACCCTTCTACAAAGCAGCAGCACATGTGAGCTGGAGACTCCATAGAGAGTGATTCCTGAAAAAGGTTACAGCTGCCTGTTATGAGTGTGAAGTTCTACTTAAACAAGAGACAGAGATAGAGAGGAACTTGGACGGAGCTTATAGCAGCCAGTGCCTCAGAGAACAGCGCTAGAAAGGAGACCTCACATCCCACCTGAAATAAGGGGATTCCAAATTGCTTTCGGGCTGACCTACCCCAGCACTATCCGTATTCAATGCCCTGGATACTTTGCCTGCAAAACTGTAAGTAAAGCTTTGGAGACTGCAACTCGCTGATTGTTTCTCAGTTTCTTCCTGCCTCACCTACTACACTCAGCTACATCTCTCAGTACCATTACTCTAATAGTACAACATCTACCTGCCCTGAGACCACCAACTTCACTTGTGGGAAGCTATTCTAACTCTGCTGCATCACACCATCAGTCTCAGAGGATCTGCACTGCAGCGCTGGTCATCTCTGACCAGATACCACAGGTGGCGTCACGAACATTTTACTACAAACTCTAAATATCCCCTGTAAATAATTCCCCTTTCATTGGGCGCCCAGGGCCACGGACCGGGTCACTGCTGCTGTGACACATCCCTTCTATACACCGGCCCTGTACCGAGTATCCCACTGCCCTGGCGAGCGATCCATGTGCCCCGTGCTCCAAAGAGAAAAGTGTGTGCCCCTGTGCTCCACAGAGAAAAGTTTGTGCCCTCCCGTGCTCCACAGAGAAAAGTGTGTGCCCTGTGCTCCACAGAGAAAATGTGTTCTCCCCTTGTGCTACACACAGAAGTGTGTGCCCCCGTGCTCCACAAAGAAAAGTGTGTGACCCCCGTGTTCCACAGAGAAGTGTGTGCCCTTTACTCCACTGAGAAAAGTGTGTGCCCCCCGTGCTCTACAGAGAAAAGTGTGTGCCCCCGTGCTACACAGAGAAAAGTATGTGCCCTCCGTGCTCCACAGAGAAAAGTGTGTGCCCCTGTGCTCCATAGAAAAAAGTGTGTGCCCCCATGCTCCATAGAAAAAGTGTGTGCCACCGTGCTCCATAGAAAAAGTGTGTGCCACCGTGCTCCATAGATAAAAGTGTGTGCCACCATGCTCCATAGAGAAAAGTGTGTGCCACCATGCTCCATAGAGAAAAGTGTGTGCCCCGTGCTCCACAGTGAAAAATGTGTTCCCCCATGCTCCACAGAGAAAAGTGTGCTCCCCCTGTGCTCCAGAGAAAAGTGTGTGCCCCCCGTGCTCCACAGAGATAAGTGTGTGCCCCCTGTGCTCCACAGAGAAAAGTGTGTGCCCCCGTGCTCCATAGAAAAAGTGTGTGCCCCCGTGCTCCACAGAGAAAAGTGTGTGCCCCCGTGCTCCATAGAAAAAGTGTGTGCCACCGTGCTCCATAGAAAAAAGTGTGTGCCACCGTGCTCCACAGAGAAAAGTGTGTGCCCCCGTGCTCCACAGAGAAAAGTGTGTGCCCCCGTGCTTCACAGAGAAAAGTGTGTGCCCCTGTGCTCCAGAGATAAGTGTGTGCCCCCTGTGCTCCACAGAGAAAAGTGTGTGCCCCCGTGCTCCATAGAAAAAGTGTGTGCCACCGTGCTCCAAGAGAAAAGTGTGTGCCCCCATGCTCCACAGAGAAAAAGTGTGTGCCCCTGCTCCAAGAGAAAAGTGTGTGCCCACCGTGCTCCACAGAGAAAAGTGTGGCACCGTGCTCCATAGAGAAAAGTGTGTGCCCCCCGTGCTCACAGAGAAAAGTGTGTTCCCCTGTCTACAGAGGAAAGTGTGTGCTCCCATGCTCTACAGAGAAAAGTGTGTGCCCCCGTGCTCCACAGAGAAAAGTGTGTGCCACCGTGCTCCATAGAGAAAAGTGTGTGCCCCCTGTGCTCCAGAGAAAAGTGTGTGCCCCCCGTGCTCCAGAGCAAAGTGTGTGACCCCATGCTACACAGAGGAAAGTGTGTGCTCCCATGCTCTACAGAGAAAAGTGTGTGCCCCTGTGCTCCACAGAGAAAAGTGTGTGCCCCCGTACTCCAGAGAAAAGTGTGTGCCCCTGTGCTCTAAAGAAAAGTGTGTGCCCCCGTGCTCCACAGATAAAAATGTGTGCCCCTTGTGCTCCACAGACAAAAGTGTGCAACTCTGTGCTCTAGAGAAAAGTGTGTGCCCCCCGTGATCCACAGAGAAAAGTGTGTGCCCCCCGTGCTCCAGAGCAAAGTGTGTGCCCCCATGCTACACAGAGCAAAGTGTGTGCCCCATGCTACACGAGGAAAGTGTGTGCCCCTGTGCTCCACAGAGAAAAGTGTGTGCCCCCGTGCTCCATAGAGAAAAGTGTGTGCCCCTGTGCTCCAGAGAAAAGTGTGTGCCCTCATGCTCCACAGAGAAAAGTGTGTGCCCCCGTGCTCCAGGAAAGATGTGTGCCCCCATGCTACACAGAGGAAAGTGTGTGCTCCCATGTCTACAGAGAAAAGTATGTGCCCCCGTGCTCCACAGAGAAAGTGTGTGCCCCTGTGCTCTAAAGAAAAGTGTGTGCCCCCGTGCTCCACGATAAAAAATGTGTGCCCCTTGTGCTCCACAGGAAAAATGTGTGCACCCCTGTACTCCAGAGAAAAGTGTGTGCCCCTGTGCTCTAAGAAAAGTGTGTGCCCACCGTGCTCCACAGATAAAATGTGTGCCCCCTTGTGCTCCACAGACAAAAGTGTGCAACCCCGTGCTCTAGAGAAAAGTGTGTGCCCCCTGTGCTCCAGAGAAAAGTGTGTGCCCCTCGTGCTCACAGAGAAAAGTGTGTGCCCCCATGCTCCAGAGAAAATTGTGTGACCCCTATGCTCCAAGAGAAAAGTGTAGTGCCACAGAAAAAAAGTGTGTGCCCCCATGCTCCACTGAGAAAAGTGGTTGCCTCCCGTGCTCTACAGAGAAAAGTGTTTTGCCCCGTGCTCACAGAGAAAAGTGTTGTCCTCCATGCTCTACAGAGAAAAGTGTGTGTTCCCATGCTCCAGAGAAAAGTGTTTTCCCCCTTGCTCACAGAGAAAAGTGTGTGCCTCCGTGCTCCACAGAGAAAAGTGTGTGCCCCCCTGCTCCACAGAGAAAAGTGTGTGCCCCCATGCTAAAGAGAAAAGTGTTTTCCTCCATGCTCCACAGAGAAAAGTGTGTGCTTCCCATGCTCACAGAGAAAAGTGTTACTCCTGCTCCACAGAGAAAAGTGTGTGCCCCCATGTAAAGAGAAAAGTGTTTTCCCCTGCTCCACAGAGAAAAGTGTGTGCTTCCCCATGCTCCACAGAGAAAAGTGTTTCCCTCCTGCTCCACAGAGAAAAGTGTGTGCCCCCCTGTGCTCCAGAAAAGTGTGTGACCCCCATGCTCCAGAAAAAGTGTGTGCCCCCATGGCTCCACAGACAAAAGTGTTTCCCCCATGCTCCATAGAAGAAGTGTTTTCCACCGTGCTCCAAGAGAAAAGTGTGTGCCCCATGCTCCACAGAAAAAGTGTGTGCCCCCATGCTCCACTAGAGAAAAGTGTGTGCCCGTGCTCCATAGAGAAAGTGTGGCCCCCGTGCTCCAAGAGAAAGTGTGTGCCCCCCGTGCTCCAGAGAAAGTGTGTTCCCCTGCTCCAGAGGAAAGTGTGTGCTCCCATGCTCTACAGAGAAAAGTGTGTGCCCCCGTGCTCCACAGAGAAAAGTGTGTGCCACCGTGCTCCATAGAGAAAAGTGTGTGCCCCCTGTGCTCCAGAGAAAAGTGTGTGCCCCCGTGCTCCAGAGCAAAGTGTGTGACCCCATGCTACACAGAGGAAAGTGTGTGCTCCCATGCTCTACAGAGAAAAGTGTGTGCCCCGTGCTCCACAGAGAAAGTGTGTGCCCCGTACTCCAGAGAAAAGTGTGTGCCCCTGTGCTCTAAAGAAAAGTGTGTGCCCCCGTGCTCCACAGATAAAAATGTGTGCCCCTTGTGCTCACAGACAAAAGTGTGCAACTCCTGTGCTCTAGAGAAAAGTGTGTGCCCCCGTGTCCACAGAGAAAGTGTGTGCCCCCGTGCTCCAGAGCAAAGTGTGTGCCCCATGCTACACAGAGCAAAGTGTGTGCCCCATGCTACACAGAGGAAAGTGTGTGCCCCTGTGCTCCACAGAGAAAAGTGTGTGCCCCTGCTCCATAGAGAAAAGTGTGTGCCCCTGTGCTCCAGAGAAAAGTGTGTGCCTCATGCTCCACAGAGAAAAGTGTGTGCCCCCGTGCTCCAGAGCAAAGTGTGTGCCCCATGTACACAGAGGAAGTGTGTGCTCCCATGTCTACAGAGAAAAGTATGTGCCCCCGTGCTCCACAGAGAAAAGTGTGTGCCCCTGTGCTCTAAAGAAAGTGTGTGCCCCCGTGCTCCACAGATAAAAATGTGTGCCCCTTGTGCTCCACAGACAAAAGTGTGCAACCCTGTACTCCAGAGAAAAGTGTGTGCCCCTGTGCTCTAAAGAAAAGTGTGTGCCCCGTGCTCCACAGATAAAAATGTGTGCCCCTTGTGCTCCACAGACAAAAGTGTGCACCCTGTGCTCTAGAGAAAGTGTGTGCCCCCGTGCTCCACAGAGAAAAGTGTGTGCCCCTGTGCTCCACAGAGAAAGTGTGTGCCCCCATGCTCCAGAGAAAATTGTGTGACCCTATGCTCCAGAGAAAAGTGTATGCTACACAGAAAAAGTGTGTGCCCCATGCTCCACTGAGAAAAGTGTGTGCCCCCGTGCTCTACAGAGAAAAGTGTGTGCCCCGTGCTCCAGAGAAAAGTTTTCCTCCTGCTCCACAGAGAAAAGTGTGTGCCCCCTGCTCCAGAGAAAAGTGTTTTCCTCCATGCTCCACAGAGAAAAGTGTGTGCCCCCGTGCTCCACAGAGAAAAGTGTGTGCCCCCATGCTCCACAGAGAAAAGTGTGTGCCCCCATGCTAAAGAGAAAAGTGTTTTCCTCCATGCTCCACAGAGAAAAGTGTGTGCTTCCCATGCTCACAGAGAAAGTGTTTACTCCATGCTCCACAGAGAAAAGTGTGTGCCCCATGCTAAAGAGAAAAGTGTTTCCTCCATGCTCCACAGAGAAAAGTGTGTGCTCCATGCTCCACAGAGAAAAGTGTTTACCCCATGCTCCACAGAGAAAAGTGTGACCCCATGCTCCAGAAAAGTGTGTGACCCCCCATGCTCCAGAAAAAGTGTGTGCCCCCATGCTCCACAGACAAAAGTGTTTACCCCCTGCTCCATAGAGAAGTGTTTTCCCCGTGCTCCACAGAGAAAAGTGTGTGCCCCCATGCTCCACAGAAAAAAGTGTGTGCCCCCCATGCTCCATAGAGAAAAGTGTGTGCCCCCCGTGCTCCATAGAGAAAAGTGTGTGCCCCTGTGCTCCAGAGAAAAGTGTGTGCCCCCTGCTCACAGAGAAAGTGTGTGCCCCATGCTCCAGAGGAAAGTGTTGCTCCATGCTCTACAGAGAAAAGTGTGTGCCCCCGTGCTCCACAGAGAAAAGTGTGTGCCACCGTGCTCCATAGAGAAAAGTGTGTGCCCCCTGTGCTCCAGAGAAAAGTGTGTGCCCCCGTGCTCCAGAGCAAAGTGTGTGCCCCATGCTACACAGAGAAAGTGTGTGCTCCCATGCTCTACAGAGAAAAGTGTGTGCCCCGTGCTCCACAGAGAAAAGTGTGTGCCCCCGTACTCCAGAGAAAAGTGTGTGCCCCCTGTGCTCTAAAGAAAAGTGTGTGTGCCCCCGTGCTCCACAGATAAAAATGTGTGCCCCTTGTGCTCCACAGACAAAAGTGTGCAACTCCTGTGCTCTAGAGAAAAGTGTGTGCCCCCCGTGCTCCACAGAGAAAAGTGTGTGCCCCCGTGCTCCCAGAGCAAAGTGTGTGCCCCCATGCTACACAGAGAAAGTGTGTGCCCCCTGCTACACAGAGGAAAGTGTGTGCCCCTGTGCTCCACAGAGAAAAGTGTGTGCCACCATGCTCCATAGAGAAAAGTGTGTGCCCCCTGTGCTCCAGAGAAAAGTGTGTGCCCTCATGCTCCACAGAGAAAAGTGTGTGCCCC
>JARQOD010004305.1:0-56063 GCA_033576555.1 Oophaga sylvatica | reverse complement strand
AAAGGTGATAGTGGACCGCTACACCCGAGCATGTCCTCCTGAGGTACAGCCAGAGGTCGGACAAGGAGACCACCAGGACGCCAATCGTCTGGTCAGCCTGATGGAGAAGGCCTTCGCCAGCAAAGACTGTCTCCGTGACCAGCCGTCTGAGAGGTCGTCACTTCAGAGTTCCCGGACGCTGAACTCTCGCGGTAAGAGCGTTCCAGCTGTTGGGGACAGGGGGTATGCTGATAAGCGGGTTCAGGCCCGAGGGGACATGTGGGTGGAAAAGTGTGATGGACAGGGTTGGAGATGTCGTGAAATTGCAGCCAACTGTCCAATAGAGGGGGAGCCTATGTATTGTGATGTTGGCAGATCCCTCTCTCCCTGCGCAGAGCCTGTGTGTATGTCCACCTCAGCCGAAGAGACTGGACTACAGGTGTCCCTGGTGGTTGTAAATGACTGCCCAGCACAGGCCCTCTTGGACTCAGAGAGTCCAGTGACTTCCGTAGGTGACAGCCTGATTGATAGGGACTTCATCCCTGATAAGCACCTGAGTATGGTGTGCATCCATGGAGACACCAAAGTCTACCCAGAGACTGCCGTGGACTTGGTCCCCAAACTCGGGGAGGTTTCATATGAAGTGGGGGTAGTGAAGAACCTGGTGCAACCCGTTATATTGGGTAATAACTTTCCCCGATCTAAGGATCTCTGGGGAAAAGTGTTTCTGATGGACAGTGTGATGAAGCTCCCACTGAGGGTGCACAGTCCCGAGGGGCGGAACACAATGCTGGTGGGCCGTTGAACTTATATGATAATGATGATGATGATGATGATAATGATAATGATGATGATGATCATGATAATGATGATGACCATGATAATGATGCTGATGCTGATAATGATAATGATGATGATCATGATAGTGATGATGATACTGATCATAATCATGATAATGATATTGATAATAATGATGACTGTGATAGTGATGAAATTCCTTTGCAGGTGATGTTGGGAGACGGGGATGGTGGTTCTCGGGAACCGAGTGTCCCTGACTTACCTGTGTCCTGTGACAATTTTGAGAGTGAGCAGTGGCGAGACCCCACTCTTAAAACGGCACAGGAAAATATAAGTGTTCTAAATGAGGTTTCCCAAGAGCCTGGCTCTGAGGAGAGGTTACCTCATGTTGCCATAAACACTCACCTGTTGTATAGGGACACTGAAGTCCAGGGAGAGGTCGTGAGCCATCTCCTAGTACCTGAGCTATATAGAAGTATAGTGCTGGGGTTGTCACATAGTCACATACTTGAGGGACCAGATGGTGAAGTTAATGTTGTGGATGACATGTTAACTAAGGTTCCAGATCAAGATGTGAATGAGAATGAATTGTATAACCCTGACAGTGAGCAGGATGTGAATGAAAATGAAGTGTATAACCCTGAAAGTGAGCAGGATGTGAATGAGAATGAATTGTATAACCCTGACAGTGAGCAGGATGTGAATGAAAATGAAGTGTATAAAACCCCGAAAGTGAGCCAGATGTGGCTGAGAAAAAGGGGTCAGACAGGGATAGTGGTAGTGATAGTGAATCATCTGATGACCATAAAGCAACCAGTGCAAATGAGAAAGGCATGGTAGCAGAGGAGGTTGATAGTCCTGAGAAGAAAGCTGATGCTGACCTTACAGCCGGACAGAAGATGGCATCTGAAGATGTTTTACAGTTGGCCGGTTCCCTGGCGAAGACTAAGGTGAAAGGAGGAGAGCTGAGCTTTAAAGGCAGGACTCTGAAACTGAACACAGCACAAGTGGATGCTGTTGAAGATGAGAAGTTATCAATGTGTGGTGTGGATCTGCATCATGCCAAGGACTCTGAGGGTGATGCTGCAGAGGTGGAAAAAGCCATGGAAGTGGTAGACACCAAACCAGATGCCTCACCAGAAGCTGAGGTCTCAAGTGAAGCTGTGAGGAACAAGACTGAAGATGTGGGGACTGACTCTGCCCCGGAATCTGTTTCTGCCGGAGACAGCGGCGTGGACGGTGTACTGTCCGGATCCGTGGCTGCAACTCGCGAAGCTCGGGCCGGAAGTTCGGTGCCCGGTGCTCCATCGGTGTTCCCGAGCGACACAAAGGATCTGGATAAATCCCAAGATGAGATTTTGAGACATCAGGTTGGCCTTGGTGAGCTCAAGCGCATTTTCATGGAGTCTACACCTGAACCACGTCCCAGTGAGTGGGAGGGGCGATGTGTCGCTCCGTTGCCGCTGCAGACACACAGGAGCTCAGATGGGATGCAGAACGTGGTGGAAGAGAAGACTGATGGTAGGGCTTCTGAGCATGTCCTACCAGAAGAGCCTGTACAAGAAGAGGATGAATGTATACCGAAAAAGAAAAACGATCAGCTCCCTCTACAGTGCCAATTGTTTGAACGGAACAGTGTGGCTCAAAATGGTCAGAGACCATGACAGAGGCGCTTAAGTTCTGTGAAATAGAATTTATGAATCAACTGATATTTAAGAAAATAGATGTGCTAAAAAAGGTTCAGGGGGAATTAGAGAAAGCTGAAAAAACCCCTATACCTCCTGTGACAGTTGGTGACACAGGGTCAGTGCCCCAAAAACAGGAGGTACGAAAGTTTCTGAGGAAGAATCAGCAGAGGTGTTCTGACGTGCCTGGTCGTACTTCTCTGGTGAGGCACTATACCGAGACTGAGGCTGGCACTAAGGTCAAGCTGAAACCGTGCAGGACACCCGAGGCCCGCAGAGAGCATAGGCCTGGGAGGGTACAGCGTAGTGCGGTTGCTTTAGGTGAAGATACAGATGACAATGGTGAAGATGAACTTGGTGTTGGCCATAACTGGTCCGGAGTTCACTGTCTCTTTAGGATTGTTGACCAGCCCTCGGTCTGGATGACCAGCCCTCCGGTCTGGAGAAGAGGGGGGGGATATGTGAGACAGTGAAGGAATATGTGTTGAATGAGGTGTATATTTCACCTAAGTACTTTGCTGACTGGTATGAGCGAAATGTGTGGCTTTGTAAACCTGGTGGTAAAGAAAGGTCACTACACCTGCCATTCAGTACACCGCAGCTCAGACCTGAATCCACTCAGGTGTTGATTAGGAAGCCAGAAGTAGGTGCTTGGGAGCACAGTCAGAGAGCTCGCTTAGTCTGGACACAGGAGGGGTCCAGGCACAGAAGGTGTTCAAGAGTATGAGCTGTCTCAGTCTGGGTGCTCGATGTACCCCGGACACAGGAGTAGTCTCTGTGAGAATCCATGCGGATAGCTGCTGAATAGGAGGGGAGCTCTCTCAAGTCTGGACGTTGAAGGTGCCTTCAGACACAAGGAGGAGACTCTATGAAACTACATGCTGGTAAATGCTGACCATATGTGTTGTTTTGGCCCAGGCTGGTAGAGTCTGGTCCGGATAGATAGGGAAATCTATCTAAGTGCAGTAAGTGGCTGGACAAGCCCAGGTCTTATGTTTATGATTTGGTTTTGATTATGTTCTGTTGGCTGTAGACTTTAATAAAACTGGTTGCGGCCAGTTTTTACCAGAACTGCTGTCTATGAATGAACTGTTTCCGTGCCACTCTGTCTACCCGGACGGCGATCCCAGAGCTATATCCCCTGAAAAGCTTACAGTACTTACAGTTGCTCGGCACCGCGATGGGGACTCGGGTCGCGCCAAGTTTTGCAAACTTATTCATGGGGCGATTCGAGTCCTCATCGTCACTCTCTAAGCCTGTTTTTAATGATAAAATAAGGCTTTATAAGCGCTTCATTGATGATCTGATTATCATATGGAATGGGACAGAGGAGGAAGCGGCACATTTTATAAAGGAGCTTTTTAAAGAACAAATGGTGTTTCTTGATCTGAGATACGCCATAGTGGGAAAAAAATTATTACAAAAACCCACTTCAAAAATGTGGATTCAAATGGCTTTTTAGATTTCAACAGTGCACATTACAAGAAGTGGAAGGTAAATATACCCCACAGTCAATTTTTTCGTATAAGAAAGAATTGTACGAGAGAATCTGATTATGTAGCTCAGTCTAATATTCTAAAAAGAAAATTCAAGGAAAAAAGTTACCCAAAAAATTTGATAAATGGTGCATATAGGGATAACAAAATAAAAACACAGGAGGAATGTTTAAAAGGAAAAAATAGGAAGGGGGATAATTTGACTATTGGTAAAGAAAAAAGTGATGATCGCTGGAAATTTAATTTTGTGACAACATTCAATAGGGGAAATAAAGTCATAAGAACTGTGCTTTCAAAATATTGGTATATCTTGAAGCGTGACCCTGTTTTGGGAAAACATCTCCCTGATAAACCAGGGATTACATATAGAAGGGGGAAAACTTTGAAAAACTTGGTGGCCCCCAGTAAATTAAAAAAACAGTTGGATTCAAAAGGAAAAAACAATAAAAAAGGTACGGATCAAATTTCAAGTGGTGTTTTTCAAGGAAATGCACCTCCAAAAAATGTACCTGTGGGATCCTAGATCATGGGGCTAAAACTATCAAATGTAACAATACTGGTGAGGTCTTTGAGATTTCACAAAGACTCAGCTGTAGCAGTGATTATGTTGTATATGTCATCACATGCAGTTGCGGTTTGCAATATGTGGGACGCACTGTGCAGACACTGCGGTCCCGCATTAATGGTCACAGAAATAGAGCAAAAAATGGGTTTTTAAAACATAGTCTCTCAAGGCATCTGCTAATTAAACATAACAAAATTTTCAACATAAAAGTAACTCCAGTGGAACAGATACCCTCTGGTGTTGCAAATAGGAATGCTCTTTTAAACCGGAAAGAAACATTTTGGATATATCGTCTGGGAACATTATATCCAAATGGATTGAATGATATCATAGAGAGAGTTTGAATGTTTTTTTTTTTTTTTTTTCTTCTTGCATCTATGCTGTCAAAGTTGGTGGGTGTGCTCCTGAACTTGGTCTACTCCCTAAATCAAGTGTCTGAGACTGGGATAAAAGGTTTGCCACTATATATAAGTGTTACTGAATTTTATATTATTAGGATTTGTACTGTGTTTTTATGATACCTGATGAAGGATATATACTGTATCCGAAACGCGTTGTATCTCCTCCATTTTAACTTATTAAATAAAAAAATATGAAATATCATCTTTGGATGTGAGTCCTGGGAAGCGCTGCCATTCATGGGCTGGATGTGCCTTTCTTGATTTATTCCAAAAGAAAGTGAGATGAAAAGCGAAAGACCACTTGATTTAGTGCATACTGACGTATGTGGACCCATGAAAGTGACTACATCAGGAGGCAATAGATACATGTTGACTTTTATAGACGACTACTCAAGATACACAGTCACATACTTAATTAAGAACAAAAGTGAAGTTTTTGATAAACTTGTAGACTATGTAACAAGATCAAGTAACATATTTCAAAGGAAGCCAATTGTCATCAGAAGTGATAATGGAGGTGAATTTACAGGTCACAGAATAGAAGACTACTTAAGACAAAATGGAATAGAACATCAGAAAACTGTTCCATACACACCTGAACAAAATGGAGTAGCAGAAAGGAAAAACAGAACTCTAACAGAAATGATGAGATGTATGCTGACAGATTCTAAACTACCAGATAAATATTGGGGTGAGGCAGCAATGACAGCTACATATCTACAGAACCGACTTTTTCCAGAAAACTTTTTCAAGTATTTTTATTAGAATTTTTAACATTTATAATTAACAGTAAGAAATACAACTTTAAATTTAAATCAAATATATATTAACATAAATAATTACCTTTTAACAGTAATATGTAACTATCAGTATAACTTGAGTTTCGACTATTATTGTTACTAATTAACAGTTGAGTTATGTGTAGATACAATATACTGAAGAAAACTCCATATGAACTGTGGCAAGGTATGAAACCAAGTGTCAATCATTTAAAAGTTTTTGGATGTAAAGTTTTTATATTCATTCCTACAGAAAAACGTTCCAAACTTCAAAACAGATCCATGGAAGGAATATTCGTTGGATATAGTGAAAACTGCAAAGGATATAGAATCCTAGATCCCAAAACAGACAGAGTTACAGTGAGTAACATGTGACATTCATTAAAGATTTAAATTAAGACATTATGATTTCAGTTGAAACAAAAAATGAGAAAAACAATAGTGACATAACTGAAGAAATATCTGATGAAAAAGAAGTATGAAGAACAAAATACTGAAAGTGAAGAATCACAACTACAAACAGACACAGAACCAAGACGCTCAACAAGAGAGAACAAAGGAAAACCACCAAAACGCCTCTCATACAAGGCAAGTACAAGTAAAATGTATGAATCTATCTCTTGGGAAGACATAGCTCGACTTCCAGAAGAATAAGACTATGATGAAACATTTGCTCCAGTTGTCAAACACACTACAATAAGAACTTTACTTACAGTTGCAGCAATGGAAAAGATGGAACTAAGACATCTGGATGTAAAGACAGCTTTTTTGAATGGAGATTTAACAGAAGACATTTACATGGAACAACCTCCAGGATTCAAAGATGAAAGAAATCCTAACAAAGTTTGTAAACTACAGAAAAGCATATATGGTTTAAAACAAGCAGCTAAAGCGTGGAATGACAAAATCACGGAAGTACTAACAAATGAAAAATTTCAAAGAAGCAAAGCTGATCCATGCTTGTACACAAAAAGGATGAGTAACAGATGGATGGATGTACTCATATATGTAGATGACATTTTGATTTGTTTTAAACAAGAAAGGGATAAAGAAAACATTCTAAAAATCCTGAAGCAACATTTTGAAATCAAAGACTTGGGAAATGTAAAACAGTACCTAGGAATACAGATAGAAAGACAAGAAGTACTGTGGTTAAGACAATTGTTGACAGAATTGGGACAATCACGCTTGGAACCAACAAAACTCAAAGAGGACCAAGGAGTCTTAAAGTTGGAGTATTGCCCTACTGAAGAAATGACAGCAGACATTTTCACGAAGGCGTTGAATGCTGATAAACATCAGAGACTAATAAAAAAGTTGGGTTTGATTGAATAAGTCCTTACTGTTGAGAAAGGGTGTTGTCATATGCAACAGATTAGGACTTCTATATTATAAGTAAAAGGAGGACTTTATGCTGACCTGACAGTAGATGGCGATGTTGTGTAATGTTTCCTTCTTTAATGTATTGTATAAGAATTAGTCTCTCTTCTGTTTTAGTTTCACTTTCATTTTGTTCCTGTTAGCTGATGCAATGCTGTAATGTCTATGCATTATTCCTTTACTCATGTTCAGAGAAGTAAATGCTTGTTATCCCATGCAACTTGCTCTGTGAAGTTTCCTCTGCAAAGGTGTTGTAAGCTTTTCAGGGGATATAGCTCTGGGATCGCCGTCCGGGTAGACGGAGTGGCACGGAAACAGTTCATTCACAGACAGCAGTTCTGGTAAAAACTGGCCGCAACCAGTTTTATTAAAGTCTACAGCAAACAGAACATAATCAAAACCAAATCATAAACATAAGACCTGGGCTTGTCCAGCCACTTACTACACTTAGATAGATTTCCCTATCTACCTGGGACCAGACTCTAACAGCCTGGGCCAAAACAACACATATGTTCAGCATTTACCAGCATGGAGTTTCACAGAGTCTCCTCCTTGTGTCTGAAGGCACCTTCAACGTCCAGACTTGAGAGAGCTCCCCTCCTATTCAGCAGCTATCCGCATGGATTCTCACAGAGACTACTCCTGTGTCCGGGGTACATCGAGCACCCAGACTGAGATAACTCATACTCCTGGAGACTCCTCCTTGTGCCTGGACTCCTTGTCCAGACTAAGCGAGCTCCCTGTCTGTGTTCGCAGACACCTACTTCTGGTCTCCTAATTAACAGCTGAGTGGTTTCAGGCCTGAGCTGCAAGTGTGTACTGAATGTAAGGTGTAGTGACCTTTCTCTACCACTAGGTTTACAAAGCCATACATTTCCCTTATACCAGTCAGCAAAGTATCTAGGTGAAATGTACACCCCATTCAACACACATACTCTCACTGTCTCACATATCCCCCCCCTCTTCTCCAGACCGGAGGGCTGGTCATCCAGACCGGAGGGCTGGTCAACAATCCAAAAGAGACAGTGAACTCTGGACCAGTCATGGCCCTCATCAGCTTCATCTTCACTACTGTCATCTGTATCTTCACCTGAGCCATAGCCAACATCAGCTTTCTCTTCATCTGAAGCATCCGCACTACCCTGTACCCTCCCAGGCCTATGCTCTCTGCGGGCCTCGGGTATCCTGCACGGTTTCATCTTGACCTTAGGGCCGGGCTCAGTTTCGATATAGTGCCTGGCCAGAGAAGTACGACCCGGAACATCAGAACACTTCTGCTGACTCTTCCTCAGAAACTCACGTACCTCCTGTCCCTGGTGCACTGACCATGTGTCACCAACTATCACAAAAGGTATAGGGGGTTTTTCACTTTTCTCTAGTTCCCCTTGAACCCTCTTTAGCACATCTATTTTCTTTAATATCGGTTGACTCATAAAGTCTATTTCACAGACCTTAAGCTCCTCTGCCATGGTCTCTGACCATTTTAAGCTACACTGTTCAAATGATTGGGACTGTAGAAGGAGCAGATCGTTTTTCTTTTGCAGTACACATAATTCATCCGCTAAGTCTCCAGCTGAATTGTAATGTTCTACCGTAACAACAGCATTCTTATATAGAGCTTTAGACTTATTGAGCAGCATTTGCTCTTGCAACGAAGAGATTCCCTGTATCCTTCCTTTTACTTCATTGACCTTCTCACGAAGATGCTCATGGCTTTCCTCAACTCCTTCATCACAGTTTGGAGTTTTTTCTGAGAAGTCATCAATTCATCTGGTACCTGTTGGACGTCTTTTATGTCTTCGGCCCCTTCTTCAGGCTCTTCTGGTAGAACATGCTCAGAAGCCCTACCGTCAGTCTTACATTCTACCTCTTCAGTCATATCATTATGGTCTCCAATATTTCCATTTATTCCGGCTTTCAAGTTCTCCTTGATAGCTGCATCTGTATACTCAGAACCCGCCGGATTCTTCTCTTCCACCACGTTCTGCATCCCATCTGAGCTCCCGTGTGTCTGCAGCGGCAACGGAGTGACACATCGCTTTTCCCATTTGTTGGGACGTGGCTCCGATGTAGACTCCATGAAAGTGCGCTTGAGCTCACCAACGCCAGCCTGATGTCTCAAAATCTCATCTTGTGACTTATCCAGATCCTTGGTGTCACTCGGGAACACCGCTGGGGCTCCGGGCGCCGAACTTCCAGCCTGAGCTTCACGAGTTGCAGCTACTGATCCGAACCGCAACCCGTCCACGCCGCTGTCTTCGGCAGAAACAGATTCCTGGACAGAGTCAGTCCCCATATCTTCAGTCTTGTTCCTCACAGCTTCACTTGAGACCTCAGCTTCTGATGAGGCATCTGGCTTGGTGACTACCACTTCTATGGCTTTTTCCACCTCTGCAGCATCTCCCTCAGAGTCCTTGGCACGATACAGATCCACACCATACCTTGGTAACTTCACATTTCCAACAGCATCTACTTGGGCTGTGTTCAGTTTCAGAGTCCTGCCTTTAAAGCTCAGCTCTCCTCCTTTCACCTTAGTCTTCGCCAGGGAACCGACCAACTGTAAAACATCTTCAGATGCCATCTTCTGTCCGACTGCAAGGTCAGCATCAGCCTTCCTCTCAGGACTCTCAACCTCCTCTGCTACCATGCCTTCCTCATTTGCACTGGTTGCTTGATTGTCATCAGATGATTCACTATCACTACCACTATCCCTGTCTGACCCCTTTTTCTCAGCCACATCCGGCTCACTTTCAGGGTTATACAATTCATTCTCATTCTCATCCTGCTCACTTTCAGGGGTATACAATTCATTCTCATTCACATCCTGATCTGGAACCTTAGTTAACATGTCATCCACAACATTAACTTCACCATCTGGTCCCTCAAGTATGTGACTATGTGACAACCCCAGCACTATACTTCTATATAGCTCAGGTACTAGGAGCTGGCTCACGACCTCTCCCTGGACTTCAGTGTCCCTATACAACAGGTTAGTGTTTATGGCAACATGAGGAAACCTCTCCTCAGAGCCAGGCTCTTGGGAAACCTCATTTAGAACAATTATATTTTCCTGTGCCGTTTTAAGAGAGGGGTCTCGCCACTGCTCACTCTCAAAATTGTCACAGGACACAGGTAAGTCAGGGACACTCGGTTCCCGAGAACCACCATCCTCGTCTCCCAACATCACCTGCAAAGGAATTTCATCACTATCACAGTCATCATTATTATCAATATCATTATCATGATTATGATCAGTATCATCATCACTATCATGATCATCATCATTATCAGCATCAGCATCATTATCATGGTCATCATCATTATCATGATCATCATCATCATTATCATTATCATCATCATCATCATCATCATTATCACATAAGTTTAACGGCCCACTAGCATTGTGTTCCGCCCCTCGGGACTGCGCACCCTCAATAGGAGCTTCATCACACTGTCCATCAGAAACATTTTTCCCCCAGAGATCCTTAGACCGGGGAAAGTCATTACCCAATATGACAGGGGGCACCAGGTTCTTCACTACCCCCACTTCACATGAAACCTCCCCGCGTTTGGGGATCAAGTCCACGACAGTCTCTGGGTAGACTTTGGTGTCTCCATGGACGCACACCACACTCAGGTGTTTATCAGGGATAAAGTCCCTATCAATCAGGCTGTCCCATACGGAAGTCACTGGACTCTCTGAGTCCAAGAGGGCCTGTGCTGGGCAGTCATTTACAACCACCGGGGACCCCTGTGGTCCAGTCTCTTCGGCTGAGGTGGACACACACACAGGCTCTGCGCAGGGAGAGAGGGATCCGCCAACATCACAACACATAGGCTCCCCCTCTATTGGACAGTTGGCTGCAATTTCACGACATCTCCAACACTGTCCATCACACTCTCCCACCCACACGACCCCAACAGCTGGAACGCTCTTACCGGGAGAGTTCGGCGTCCAGGAACTCTGAAGTGACGACCTCTCAGACGGCTGGTCACGGAGGCAGTCTTTGGTGGCGAAGGCCCTCTCCATCAGGCTGACCAGACGATTGGCGTCCTGGTGGTCTCCTTGTCCGACCTCTGGCTGTACCTCAGGAGGACGTGCTTGGGTGTAGCGGTCCACTATCACCTTTTCAACTCCATAATCAGGTTTGCTGACTGCAGACTCCCAACTGCATCTCCAGTCATGAACTCCCCTGGCACGGGCTGTCACCGTAACACCCAGCCGGGTAAGAATCTCCGCTTTCAGCTTGGCATAGTCTTGGCTGTCCTGCTCGCTCAGGTCAGCATAGGCCCTTTGGGGTTCTCCAATCAGATGGGGTGCGACCATCATGGCCCATTCAAATAGGGGCAGATTCTCCTTCTCTGCCAGTCCCTCAAACCTAGTGAGATATACCTCCACATCGTCACGAGGTGTCATCTTTTTCAGGGACCGTCTTACCGCCTTCTTTACAGCGGACAATGCAGGTGACTTTGCAACATTACTTTGGGACGATGCGCTGCAAGTCTTTTGTAGTGCTGCAACCTGCTCAAAAAACAACCGGTTATTCTCCTGCTGCTGCTTCAGGAATTGCTGCTGGGCCTGCTGCATGCGCTGCTGGTGCTGCAGGCGCTGCCGCTCCATGCTCTGCTGCATGCTCCGCTGGGCCTGGACCAGGTACTCAACGAGCTCCTCCATACTGCCGGACTTATCTGTCTCAACCACGGCAGTCTTATGTTGCACATTAACTTGCGCCATTTGTTCAAACAGCGCCTCCATGCTGTCATCCATGCTGTCAGACTTCTCTGTCTCAACAACGGCAGTCTTCACTCAAGACATACACACTCCACAGTCTTTTCCACAGAAAATTCAGCTTTGCTGTGCAGACACTTTTTTTTTTTTTTCTCTGCAAACTCTATTAGGGCCACTGTCTCTTTAAGACTGCTCCAACAGACTTTTCCTTTGCTGCTGCACACTCCACAGTCTTTTCCACAACAAGTTCAGCTTTGCTGTGCAGACACACTTTTTTTTTTTTCTTTTGCAAACTCTATTAGGGCTACTGTCTCTTTAAGACTGCTCCAACAGACGTTTCTTTTGCTGACACACTTTTTTTTCTCTGCTGCTGCTTCAACAGACTTCACCTTTTATTGCTGTCTCTCGCCACTGTGCTGCACGCACATTCTAGCACCAATTGTAAGCTTTTCAGGGGATATAGCTCTGGGATCGCCGTCCGGGTAGACGGAGTGGCACGGAAACAGTTCATTCACAGACAGCAGTTCTGGTAAAAACTGGCTGCAACCAGCTTTATTAAAGTCTACAGAAAAAAGAACATAATCAAAACCAAATCATAAACATAAGACCTGGGCTTGTCCAGCCACTTACTACACTTAGATAGATTTCCCTATCTACCTGGGACCAGACTCTAACAGCCTGGGCCAAAACAACACATATGTTCAGCATTTACCAGCATGGAGTTTCACAGAGTCTCCTCCTTGTGTCTGAAGGCACCTTCAACGTCCAGACTTGAGAGAGCTCCCCTCCTATTCAGCAGCTATCCGCATGGATTCTCACAGAGACTACTCCTGTGTCCGGGGTACATCGAGCACCCAGACTGAGATAGCTCATACTCCTGGAGACTCCTTCAGGCCTGAGCTGCAAGTGTGTACTGAATGTAAGGTGTAGTGACCTTTCTCTACCACTAGGTTTACAAAGCCATACATTTCCCTTATACCAGTCAGCAAAGTATCTAGGTGAAATGTACACCCCATTCAACACACATACTCTCACTGTCTCACAGTGTGGATTCAAAAGCTGTGCAACATATATTTACTGTATAGACTGTATAGGCTCCTGTCAGTGTATATGTTTACTGTAGATATAGACTGTATGGGCTCCTAAAAAAGCAGAGTGGACTGACAGCACTAACTGCATTGGGGCGCTCGTCTCACAGCCAAGGAACCTTCTTGGACACGTAATCAATTGCAATAGAAGAAACAGCACTCCATCCAGGTGAAATAATTTTCAAATAGCTTTATTCCGCCATATAAATGCGACGTTTCGACCCATAACAGGTCTTTTTCAAGCATGTTACAAATCAAGCCAGGCTGGCCTTAAATAGTCATGGTGTGTACAAACCACCAATCGAACAAAAGGTTACAGCCCACTTATAAATTACATAACATATCATACAATCTATTACATAATACATAAATTTAGTTACATAATGATAATATAGATAATCATATCCATTCAAAGAACACTTGAACACAGTATAATATACAAATGGATCGCATATCTAGCACATTCCATATCATGCTTTGGTGTTGCATCCTCATCGTCATGGTAACGATCCTCCAATGGTCTCACATGTCCAACCTTCATGTCCATGACGATACAAGTTATGTCCCAATCACCACCAACACCCATAGTGGCGCTGAAAAGCATTCCAGCTAATCAGGTCATATGTCACATAGATTAATCGGCGAACATACCTATCACAGCACCGCTATTGTAGCACGCAAAGCCTGAATCACAGTGTTTCCTATCCCGGAAACCATGCCCACATCACGTGATCAGCCAAAGCAAAACACAGACTGATGGGAGCACAGCGTCATCAGAGAGGGCCGCATCACATGACCGCAGCCACAACTCTGATGACAGCAGCACCCACCACCCAATCAGTGAATGCTCTGCCGGTCACCATGGCGAGGACGTCACTATGGCAACCCACCTAGGTTATATGGACATAGACAATCAAAATACAATACAATCATGTTATTTCTTGCATAGAAAAAAAACAAAGTAATCGAGGGACAGAAGGAGCAAACAAACAAAACACATTATCATCAATGATCTAGAAAAAATTATCACTACAAAATGAAGTTGATTATCCACTCCTTCTGGCCACCGATCACAATAAACCTAAAAAAAAAAAAAAAAAATTAAAAACAATAATGACCAGAAAAAATTAATAAACAGAAAAAATTATTATCATCAATTGTACTGTATGTCTAGTGTATACCAAGAGACTTCATTAGGAAGGGGTGTGAATATCTCCCTTCTTTATAAGACTGTTAGATTAAAATCTAAATTTAAACCCCTAGGTTGCAATGAATCCAGAGTGTAGATCCATTTCATCTCCTTCTTTTTCAATATCTTTAATCTATCACCCCCTCTCCTAAGAACAGGCACACTATCTATGACCCTGAACCTCAATTGGTTCACTGAATGTTTACTTTCTATAAAATGTTTTGGTATAGGCAATTCCGTTAGTCCTGTCCTGATGGTACTTTTATGTTTACTAATCCGGGCTTTTACCTCCCTAGTCGTCTCTCCCACGTAAACTAACCCACATGGGCACACTATCATATATACTACATAATCAGAAGTACAGGTATATCTATTTTTGAGCATAAATTTCTTTCCAGTAAGAGGATGATAAAAACAATCACCTTTCAATAGATTATTACAACAGGAGCATCCAAGACATGGGAAATTCCATGTCTTGGTTAGACATAGTTTAACAGGGCCCAGATCAGATTTAACCAATCTATCTTTCAGGTTGCGACCCCTTCTATATGATAGTAGAGGAGGAGATTCAAATTCAGGGACTGATGCCAGTCCTTGCCGCAACAGAGACCAATGCTTCTTCAAAATCCAACCAATGCGGTTACTCACTGGATTATATGTGGAAACAAAGGGAATACGTTTACCTATTTTTTTAGAGGTTTGTCCATTCCGTGTATCCTCACGTGGAAGGTTCAATGCCTTATCTTTGTATTCATACAATTCCTTCACAGGATATCCTCTGACAATAAATTTCCTACACATTTCTTCCAGTCTAATATCAACCATATCCTCATCTGCCACTATCCTCCGCACCCTCAACAATTGACTCCATGGTAAAGAACTTATCATCCTTTTCGGATGATTACTCTCAAAGCGCAACAATCCATTTCTATCAGTAGGTTTTATGAAAATATCAGTACCCAGCCTATAACCATCTTTGTACACCAAAGTATCCAAAAACTGTATTTGGACGCTAGAGTGTGTCAAAGTGAACTGCAACTCAGGGTAAATCTGATTAAGCTCCATATGAAATTCAGACAATTCTTCCACAGTGCCTCCCCACACCAAAAAAATATCATCAATATAACGCCACCAGGCTCTGACATGGCGCCAGAGATGGGAACTGTACACAAACCTGTTCTCGAATACCGCCATAAAGATGTTAGCATACGTGGGGGCCACGTTGGACCCCATGGCGGTACCACGACGCTGCAAAAAGTAATCATCCCCAAAGAGGAAATAATTCCTCCTGAGGATGAACTCAAGCAGCGTCAGAACAAGCTGTGTACATTCTGGGGCCATGTCAGAGCTCGATAGCAAACATGAAACTGCCTCTAGACCCTTATCATGTTCAATCGATGTGTATAAGGATACAACATCGAATGAAGCCAAAATGGTGGAATCCGTCACATCCACTTTACTAATTTTATCCAAAAAATCACTAGTATCTCTTATAAAGGAATCTGTGGAAACTGCAAAGGGACGTAATACCCGATCTAGAAACATTGCCACTTTATTAAAGAGAGAACCCCTCCCGGAGAAAATCGGTCGTCCAGGAGGGTTCTCCAGATCCTTATGTATTTTAGGCAAAGTGTACAGGATTGGAATAATAGGACTATCCACAATCAGAAACTCAGCTAATTTCGAGTCTATCAGACCAGCCAGTAATGATTCCTGCACCAGAAGCCGCAACTCATTCAAAAACCTAGGGGTAGGGTCTAATCGTATCCTCTCATATACATTTACATCCTCTAATTGTCTCACTATTTCTGCCTTGTATTTACAACTATCCATGACCACCACCGCCCCGCCCTTATCGGCTTGTTTGATCGTGATCATGGTGTTGATGGACAAATCATTCACCGCCTTTCTCTCACCAGAAGTTAAATTTTGTACAATAGGTGATCTAAAGCTCCTCTTCAAATATTCAATATCCTTGCGGACCAACTCCATGTATGATTCTAAAAAATGATTTTTATGTGGTGGCTGAAAAGTGCTCTTGTTATATAGACCCACACCTTGTAAGGAAAAACCAGGTCCAGAATGCCCCTCTATCCCAACAGGGTTAGGAATTTTATCAGAAAAATACAGAGACAACTTAAGCCTTCTAAAGAAGGTCTGCAGATCACCTTCAATTTCAAACCAGTCTGGCCTATTGGACGGACAAAATGTTAAACCCTTGGATAACACATTAAGTTCATCATCAGATAAGACAATTGAAGAAATATTTACCACCAATTCATTGGTATTCATATGTCCCTCCGTTTCTCCCCATATAGTGTGTCCGCATGTTGCGTGTCGGTCTCTGATCCCGGGAACCGCCTCTGCCTCCTGTGTTTACGGCCACCTCTCCGGCCACGTCTCCTGATGGTGTCCTGCCAGATTTCTCCACACCTAAAAAACTTGATCCACTGGCATTACCTTTACTTGAGTCATCGGTTGATTCAGACTCAGCTGTTGTGAAACCAAATGATGGATGTTTTCTGTCTGGGTCTCCTTCGACGTCGAGGTGGCGTAGATCTTCCCCTGCGATTACTGGAGGAAAAAAAATTAGTCCCTTTCTGCCATGAAAAGACATGTCCGTCTTATAATCCTCCACATCACGGAACCACTTTGTTCTTTTAGTGGATTCAATTTCACCCCTGAACTTAGTCGTTCTCCACCACCCTCGTTTTCTGAGCGCCCCATTCTTGTGCTGTCAATTGAGATGTTAATAAACTCTCCACCTCCTCGATATTCTTCTTAACAATTTCCATTTCCTTCTTCAAAAATTCAATATTTAATAACATAATGTCAAAGGCATATTTGTTGGTAATTAATTCAAATTTCGCACAAAATTGTGTATTATCCGGCAATAACGTCGGTCTGAGATGTGGACGGAGTCCCCGTGGAATCCTCCGTGCCTTATAGTACTCGGTCAAAGTCATAACATGTAATTCAAGAGAAATCAATCTCCTTCTTTCATTCTCCCATTTTCTTCTCAGCATATCAGATGTCGGTTTACTTAAAATAGCATTATCCCCATCTGGGCCTGACAGTATGCGAGCAGCGTCATCATCAGTATATGAGAAAGTCATGGCGGTATCTAGATCCCCACCTCCAGATTTCCTGTGGTTTCCATGTTCCACAACAGGTGCACGTCACTCCAGGTTCATAGGAATCCTAAAAAAGTAGAGTGGACTGACAGCACTAACTGCATTGGGGCGTTCGTCTCACAGCCAAGGAACCTTCTTGGACACGTAATCAATTGCAATAGAAGAAACAGCACTCCATCCAGGTGAAATAATTTTCAAAAAGCTTTAATCCGCCATATAAATGCGACGTTTCGACCCATAACAGTTCTTTTTCAAGCATGTTACAATTCAAGCCAGGCTGGCCTTAAATAGTCATGGTGTGCACAAACCACCAATCGAACAAAAGGTTACAGCCCACTTATAAATTACATAACATATCATACAATCTATTACATAATATATAAATTTAGTTACATAATGATAATATAGATAATCATATCCATTCAAAGAACACAGTATAATATACAAATGGATCGCATATCTAGCACATTCCATATCATGCTTTGTTGTTGCATCCTCATCGTCATGGTAACGATCCTCCAATGGTCTCACATGTCCAACCTTCATGTCCATGACGATACAAGTTATGTCCCAATCACCACCAACACCCATAGTGGCGCTGAAAAGCATTCCAGCTAATCAGGTCATATGTCACATAGATTAATCGGCGAACATACCTATCACAGCACCGCTATTGTAGCACGCAAGCCTGAATCACAGTGTTTCCTATCCGGAACCATGCCACATCACGTGATCAGCAAGCAAAAACAGATGATGGAGCACAGCGTCATCAGAGGCCGCATCACATGACCGCAGCACAATCTGATGACAGCAGCCACACCAATCAGTGAATGTCTGCCGGTACCATGGCGAGCTTTATTACTGTAGATATAGACTGTACGGGCTCCTGTCAGATATATATTACTGTAGATATAGACTGTACGGGCTCCTGTCAGGTATATTATATAACTGTAGTCCTAGATATAGGCCTGTACGGACTCCTGTCAGGTAATATATTACTGTAGATATAGACTGTACGGCTCCGGTACATGGCTATGGACGTATTAATTACTGTAGATATAGACTGTACGGGCTCCTGTCAGGTATATATTACTGTAGATATAGACTGTACGGGCTCCTGTCAGGTATATATTATTGTAGATATAGACTGTACTTGTCAGGTAAATTCTGTAGAATAACTGGGCTCCCAGGTATATATTACTGTAGATATAGACTGTACGGGCTCCTGTCAGGTATATATTACTGTAGATATAGACTGTATGGGCTCCTGTCAGGTATATAACTGTAGATATAGACTAGGCTCCTGTCAGTATATATACTGTAGATAGACTGTATGGGCTCCTGTCAGGTATATATTACTGTAGATATAGACTGTATGGGCTCCTGTCAGGTATATATTACTGTAGATATAGACTGTAGGGCTCCTGTCAGGTATATATTACTGTAGATATAGACTGTATGGGCTCCTGTCAGGTATATATTACTGTAGATATAGACTGTATGGGCTCCTGTCAGGTATATATTACTGTAGATATAGACTGTAGGGCTCCTGTCAGGTATATATTACTGTAGATATAGACTGTATGGGCTCCTGTCAGGTATATATTACTGTAGATATAGACTGTATGGGCTCCTGTCAGGTATATATTACTGTAGATATCAGACTGTATGGGCTCCTGTCAGGTATTATTACTGTAGATATAGACTGTATGGGCTCCTGTCAGGTATATATTACTGTAGATATAGACTTATGGGCTCCTGTCAGGTATATATTACTGTAGATATAGACTGTATGGGCTCCTGTCAGGTATATATTACTGTAGATATAGACTGTATGGGCTCCTGTCAGGTATATATTACTGTAGATATAGACTGTATGGGCTCCTGTCAGGTATATATTATGTAGATATAGACTGTACAGGCTCCTGTCAGGTATATATTACTGTAGATATAGACTGTACAGGCTCCTGTCAGGTATATATTACTGTAGATATAGACTGTACAGCTCCTGTCAGGTATATATTACTGTAGATATAGACTGTACAGGCTCCTGTCAGGTATATATTACTGTAGATATAGACTGTACAGGCTCCTGTCAGGTATATATTACTGTAGATATAGACTGAGTCCGTCAGTATTATACTATAAGACTTAGCGCGTATTATGTATAGACTGTGCTCTGTATAATTACTGTAGATATGACTGTACGGGCTCTGTCAGGTATTATTATGTAATATAGACTGTAGGGCTCTGTCAGGTAATATTACTGTAGATATAGACTGTAGGTCCTGTAGTATATATTACTGTATAGACTGTAGGCTCCTGTCAGGTATATATTACTGTAGATATAGACTGTAGGGCTCCTGTCAGTATATATTATTGTAGATTAGATTAGGGTCCTGTCAGGTATAATTTGTAGATAGACTTAGGGCTCCTGTAGGTATTATTACTGTAGATAAGACTGTAGGTCCTGTCAGGTTTTACTGTAGATATAGACTGTACGGCTCCTGTCAGGTATTTACTGTAGTATAGACTGTAGGCTCCTGTCAGGTATATATTACTGTAGATAAGACTGTAGGGCTCCTGTAGGTATTATTACTGTAGTAAGACTGTACGCCCTGTCAGGTATATTTACTGTAGATATAGACGTAGGCTCCTGTCAGGTATATTACTGTAGATATAGAGTAGTCTTCAGTACAGATATGATGAGGGCTCGTAGAATATATGTGTAGACTGTAGGGTCTGCAGTATATATGTGTAGAGTAGGTCGTCGTATATTATGTATATAATTGATAGGATGTCGGCTTGTCAGGTATAATATTATGTGATGAGTAATGTCCTGTAGGTATATTATCTGTAGTATATAGACTGTAGGGTCTGTCAGGTATTAGTAGATATAACTATGTCTAGCAGTATCTGTAGTAGATGTATACTCGTAGGTATATATTAGCTGTAGTATAGAGTATAAGTAGTCGTAGATTCTGTAGGTTATATTACTGTCTTAGATTAGGTCTGTCAGGTATTATATTGTGATATAGACTGTATGGGCTCTGTCAGGTATATATTACTGTAGTATAGACTGTAGGCTCCTGTCAGGTATATATTATGTAGATAAGACTGTAGGGCTCCTGTCAGGTATATATTATGTAGATACAGAGTATGGGTCCTGTCAGGTATATTACTGTAGATAAGACGTAGGGCTCTGTCAGCCAGTCAGGTATATATTACTGTAGATATAGACTGTAGGGCTCCTGTCAGGTATATATTATTGTAGATATAGACTGTACGGGCTCCTGTCAGGTATATATTACTGTAGATATAGACTGTACGAGCTCCTGTCAGGTATATATTACTGTAGATATAGACTGTAGGGCTCCTGTCAGGTATATATTACTGTAGATATAGACTGTACGGGCTCCAGTCAGGTATATATACTGTAGATATAGACTGTACGGGCTCCTGTCAGGTATATATTACTGTAGATATAGACTGTATGGGCTCCTGTCAGGTATCTATTACTGTAGATATAGACTGTACAGGCTCTAGTCAGGTATATATTACTATAGATTATAGACTGTATGGGCTCCTGTCAAGTATATATTATTGTAGATATAGACTGTGGGACTCCTGTCAGTATATATTACTGTAGATATAGACTGTATGGCTGCTGTCAGATATATATTACTGTAGATATAGACTATATGGGCTCCTGTCAGGTATAATTACTGTAGATATAGACTATATGGGCTCCTGTCAGGTATATATTACTGTAGATATAGACTGTATGGGCTCCTGTTAGGTATATATCATTGTAGATACAGACTGTATGGGCTCCAGTCAGGTATATATTACTGTAGATATAGACTGTATGGGCTCCAGTCAGGTATATATTACTGTAGATATAGACTGTATGGGCTCCTGTCAGGTATATATTACTGTAGATATAGACTGTATGGGCTCCTGTCAGGTATACATTACTGTAGATATAGACTGTATGGGCTCCTGTCAGGTATATATTACTGTAGATATAGACTGTACGGGCTCCTGTCAGGTATATATTATTGTAGATATAGACTGTACAGGCTCCTGTCAGGTATATATTACTGTGTATAGACTGTACGGGCTCCTGTCAGGTATATATTACTGTAGATATAGACTGTACGGAGCTCCTGTCAGGTATATATTATGTAGATATAGACTGTACGGGCTCCTGTCAGGTATATATTACTGTAGATATAGACTGTATGGGCTCCTGTCAGGTATATATTACTGTAGATATAGACTGTACAGGCTCCTGTCAGGTATATATTACTGTAGATATAGACTGTACGGCTCCTGTCAGGTATATATTATTGTAGATATAGACTGTATGGGCTCCTGTCAGGTATATATTACTGTAGATACTAGACTGTAGGGCTCCGTCAGGTATATATTACTGTAGATATAGACTGTATGGGCTCCTGTCAGGTATATATTACTGTAGATATAGACTGTATGGCTCCTGTCAGGTATATATTACTGTAGATATAGACTGTATGGGCTCCTGTCAGGTATAATTACTGTAGATATAGACTGTATGGGCTCCTGTCAGGTATATATTACTGTAGATATAGACTGTACGGGCTCCTGTCAGGTATATATTACTGTAGATATAGACTGTACGGGGTCCTGTCAGGTATATATTACTGTAGATAAGACTGTACTGGCTCCTGTCAGGTATATATTACTGTAGATATAGACTGTACGGGCTCCTGTCAGGTATATATTACTGTAGATATAGACTGTAGGGCTCCTGTCAGTATATATTACTGTAGATATAGACTGTATGGGCTCCTGTCAGGTATATATTATGTAGATATAGACTGTATGGCTCCTGTCAGGTATATATTACTGTAGAATAGACTGTACGGGCTCCTGTCAGGTATATATTATGTAGATATAGACTGTATGGCTCCTGTCAGGTATATATTACTGTAGATATAGACTGTACGGGCTCCTGTCAGTATATATACTGTAGATATAGACTGTACGGGCTCCTGTCAGGTATATATTATGTAGATATAGACTGTATGGCTCCTGTCAGGTATATATTACTGTAGATATAGACTGTACGGGCTCTGTCAGTATATATTATGTAGATATAGACTGTATGGGCTCTGTCAGGTATATATTACTGTAGATATAGACTGTAGGCTCCTGTCAGGTTATATTATGTAGATATAGACTGTATGGGCTCTGTCAGGTATATATTACTGTAGATATAGACTGTAGGGCTCCTGTCAGTATATATTACTGTAGATATAGACTGTATGGCTCCTTCAGGTATATATTATTGTAGATATAGACTGTATGGGCTCCTGTCAGGTATATATTACTGTAGATATAGACTGTAGGGCTCCTGTCAGGTATATATTACTGTAGATATAGACTGTAGGGCTCCTGTCAGGTATATATTACTGTAGATATAGACTGTAGGGCTCCAGTCAGGTATATATTACTGTAGATATAGACTGTATGGGCTCCAGTCAGGTATATATTACTGTAGATATAGACTGTATGGGCTCCTGTCAGGTATATATTACTGTAGATATAGACTGTATGGGCTCCTGTCAGGTATACATTACTGTAGATATAGACTGTATGGGCTCCTGTCAGGTATATATTACTGTAGATATAGACTGTACGGGCTCCTGTCAGGTATATATTATTGTAGATATAGACTGTACAGGGTCCTGTCAGGTATATATTACTGTATAGACTGTACAGGCTCCTGTCAGGTATATATTACTGTAGATATAGACTGTACGAGCTCCTGTCAGGTATATATTATTGTAGATATAGACTGTACGGCTCCTGTCAGGTATATATTACTGTAGATATAGACTGTATGGGCTCCTGTCAGGTATATATTACTGTATAGACTGTACAGGCTCCTGTCAGGTATATATTACTGTAGATATAGACTGTACGGGCTCCTGTCAGGTATATATTACTGTAGATATAGACTGTACGGGCTCCTGTCAGGTATATATTTTGTAGATATAGACTGTACAGGCTCCTGTCAGGTATATATTACTGTATAGACTGTACAGGCTCCTGTCAGGTATATATTACTGTAGATATAGACTGTACGAGCTCCTGTCAGGTATATATTATTGTAGATATAGACTGTACGGGCTCCTGTCAGGTATATATTACTGTAGATATAGACTGTATGGGCTCCTGTCAGGTATATATTACTGTATAGACTGTACAGGCTCCTGTCAGGTATATATTACTGTAGATATAGACTGTACGAGCTCCTGTCAGGTATATATTATTGTAGATATAGACTGTATGGGCTCCTGTCAGGTATATTATCATTGTAGATACAGACTGTATGGGCTCCAGTCAGGTATATATTACTGTAGATATAGACTGTATGGGCTCCAGTCAGGTATATATTACTGTAGATATAGACTGTATGGGCTCCTGTCAGGTATATATTACTGTAGAATAGACTGTATGGGCTCCTGTCAGGTATACATTACTGTAGATATAGACTGTATGGGCTCCTGTCAGGTATATATTACTGTAGATATAGACTGTACGGGCTCCTGTCAGGTATATATTATTGTAGATATAGACTGTACAGGCTCCTGTCAGGTATATATTACTGTATAGACTGTACAGGCTCCTGTCAGGTATATATTACTGTAGATATAGACTGTACGAGCTCCTGTCAGGTATATATTATTGTAGATATAGACTGTACGGGCTCCTGTCAGGTATATATTACTGTAGATATAGACTGTATGGGCTCCTGTCAGGTATATATTACTGTATAGACTGTACAGGCTCCTGTCAGGTATATATTACTGTAGATATAGACTGTACGGGCTCCTGTCAGGTATATATTACTGTAGATATAGACTGTATGGGCTCCTGTCAGGTATATATTACTGTAGATATAGACTGTACGGGCTCCTGTCAGGTATATATTACTGTAGATATAGACTGTACGGGCTCCTGTCAGGTATATATTACTGTAGATATAGACTGTACGGGCTCCAGTCAGGTATATATTACTGTAGATATAGACTGTACGGGCTCCAGTCAGGTATATATTACTGTAGATATAGACTGTACGGGCTCCAGTCAGGTATATATTACTGTAGATATAGACTGTATGGGCTCCTGTCAGGTATATATTATTGTAGATATAGACTGTACGGGCTCCTGTCAGGTATATATTACTGTAGATATAGACTGTACGAGCTCCTGTCAGGTATATATTACTGTAGATATAGACTGTATGGGCTCCTCTGTCAGGTATATATTACTTGTAGATATAGACTGTACGGGCTCCAGTCAGGTATATATTACTGTAGATATAGACTGTACGGGCTCCTGTCAGGTATATATTACTGTAGATATAGACTGTATGGGCTCCTGTCAGGTATCTATTACTGTAGATATAGACTGTACAGGCTCTAGTCAGGTATATATTACTATAGATTATAGACTGTATGGGCTCCTGTCAAGTATATATTATTGTAGATATAGACTGTGTGGACTCCTGTCAGGTATATATTACTGTAGATATAGACTGTATGGGCTGCTGTCAGATATATATTACTGTAGATATAGACTGTATGGGCTCCTGTCAGGTATATATTATTGTAGGGAGAGTGTATGGGCTGCTGTCAGGTATATATTATTGTAGATATAGACTGTATTGGCTGCTTTCAGGTATATATTATTGTAGATATGGACTGTATGGGCTCCAGTGAGGTATATAGAATAGACAACAGATGGAAATTATTGGCAATTAGCAAGACACGCTCAATAAAAGAGTGGTTCTGCAGGTGGGGACCACAGACCACATCTCAGTACCGATGCTTTATGGCTGATGTTTTGGTCACTTTTGAAAGTTGGTTGTGCTTTTACACTCGTGGTAGCATGAGACGGGCTCTACAACCCACACAAGTGGCTCAGGTAGTGCAGCTCATCCAGGATGGCACATCAATGCAAGCTGTGGCGAGGTTTGCTGTCTGTCAGCGTAGTGTCCAGAGGTGCTACCAGGAGACGGGGAGGGGGCCGTAGGAGGGCAACAACCCAGCAGCAGGACCGCGACCTCCGCCTTTGTGCAAGGAGGAACAGGAGGAGCACTGCCAGAGCCCTGCAAAATGACCTCCAACAGGCCACAAATGTGCATATGTCTGCACTAACGGTTAGAAACTGACTCCAGGGCAGGGCAGAGCAGTGCGCCTGCGCAGGAGCCGGGACGGAAAGAAGAGGCCGACTTCGATACAAGATGGGAGGCGCCGAACCGGACCGCGACTCCCTCCGGACTCGACAGGACGGCGGAACACCCCTGGGTGAGTATAATCTAACTCGTTTTTCTTCATTTTTAGATGACATCGGGAGCTTATCCACAGCATTCCAGAATCCTGTAGATAAGCCCCTGATGGTGGCCGCAGCTTATAGGCAAAAATGGGGTGACAGATTCACTTTAAGGACATTACATTCCACTTTAATTTTGTGGGTGACTTCAAATTAAATTATAAAATTTGATTTCCATTGATGATTTTTGTGTGATTTTGTGATCAGTACATTCAACTTTGTACAGAACAAGGTATGCAATGAGAATATTTCATTCATATCTAGGATGTTATTTGACTGTTCCCTTTATTTCTTTGAGCTATATATATATATGTATATATATATATATATATATAATATATATATATATATGTATATATATATATATAATATAATATATATATATGTATGTATATATATATATATATACATACATATATATATATATATATTCTTTTTTTTTACAATTCATGAGCCATGTTCTGTAAAATCAGTGACAGGTTACTATAGAAAAGACAATAGATATATACACATAGAATACATACTGTAGATGTTAGTGACACACACAAGTATATGTATTTATATCACATAGATACAAGAAAAGCCAGCAATTCATCTGCCATGTACTGTAAAATCACTGCAGGAGCTGACAGAAGAGATGGATTACATACAGTAAAGACAAATAGAATAGGTGGATATATAGATGTCTGTCACAAATACAATTTGTACAGTGTGTGCAGCTTACTGTACATGTACCGTATATACTCGTGTATAAGCCGAGATTTTCAGCCCATTTTTTAGGGCTGAAAGTCCCCCTCTCGGCTTATACGCGGGTCATATACGGGGGTCGGCGGGGGAGGGGGAGCGGGGGTGTCGGATCATACTCACCCCTCCGCCGGCGCGGTCTCTGCAGCCCCCCTGCTTCTCCCACGATCTCCGACTCCTTCCTGCAGCGGTCACATGGTACCGCTCATTAAAGTCTTGAATATGCACATATTCATGACTTTAATGAGCGGTACCATGTGACCGCTGTAGGAAGGAAGCGCTGCGGAGAGCGCCGGGAGAAGTGGAGAGGCTGCAGAGACCGCGCCGGCGGAGGGGTGATTATAGCGATATTTACCTGTCCCGTTCCACCGCTGCACGCTGCGTCCTCGTCTGACTCCTCTGGCTGTGAATGATCAGGCGCCCCCTGCCAGATCATTCACAGCCAGAGGAGTCAGATGAGGACGCAGCATGCAGCGGTGGAACGGGACAGGTAAATATCTCAGGTGCCGGGGTCCTGAGCGAGTGGTGACACCGGCACCTGTCCCCCATAGCGCGCCGGTGTCACCGCCTGCTCAGGACACCGGCACCTGGCCCCCAGCGACGAGAGGTGAGTATGTCATTTTTTTTTGCAGCAGCAGCAGCATATGGGGCATAATCGTGCAGCATATGGGGGCATAATCTGGAGCATATGGGGGCATAAGCTGTGGAATATATGGAGGCATAATTTGTGGAGCATATGGGGCATAATTGTGCAGCATATGGGGGCATAATCTGGAGCATATGGGGGCATTATCTGTGGAACATATAGGGGCATAATCTGGAGCATATGGGGGCATAATATGGAGCATATGGGGGCATAAACTGTGGAACATATGGGGCATAAACTGTGGAATATATGGAGGCATAATCTGGAGCATATGGGGGCATAATATGGAGCATATGGGGCATAATCTGGAGCATATGGGGACATAATCTGTGGAACATATGGGGGCATAATCTGTGGAACATATGGAGGCATAATCTGGAGCATATGGGGGCATAATCTGTGGAATATATGGGGGGCATAATCTGGAGCATATGGGGGCATAATCTCAAGCATATTGGGCATAATCTGGAGCATATGGGGGCATAATCTCTGAAGCATATTGGGCATAATCTGGAGCATATGGGGGGCATAATCTGTGCAGCATATGGGGGCATAATCTGTGGAGCATCATATGGGGGCATAATCATTTTTCACCCTAGGCTTATACGCGAGTCAATAAGTTTTCCCAGTTTTTTGTGGCAAAATTAGGGGGGTCGGCTTATACACGGGTCGGCTTATACATGAGTATATACTGTATTTAATAAACGATTTTTGGAAAAACCCGGCGTGGGCTCCAGCGCTATTTTCGTAACCAGCAGAGGGAAAGCCGATGGCTGGGGTCAGATGTTTGGGAAGGGGGAAATACCCATGTAGCTTCCCAGGTTGTTAATATCAGCTGATATCTGTATACTTAGCCTTTACTGGCTATTAAAATGGGGGACCCATTAAATGACATGGGGTCTCCCAATAATTAATAACCAGCAAAGGCTAAGCAGACAACTGGGGGCTGATATTAATAGCCTAGGAAGGGGCCATGGACACTGCCTCCCCAGGCTAAAAACATCACCTCTCAGTCGCCCCAGAAAAGGCACAACTCTAAGACACGCCAATTCTGGCACTTAACCTCGCTCTTCCCACTTGGCCTGTAGTGATAGCAAGTGGGGTAATACTTGGGGGGGAGTAGGGGGTTGATGCCACTTTTGTATTGCCAGGTGACATCATGCCCTAAAGTTAGTTATAGAGAGGCTTCAATAAGACGCCCCCATTACTAACCCCATAATCACATTGTAAGAAAACAGACACCCAAAAAAATTCCTTTAATTGAAAGAATGACATGGACTCCTTTAATATTCTTAATTAAACCATACTTACGACCTCACCTACTCCCCCAATGCCTTCTTCATCTGCAAAAGAGGTAAAAAAAAAAGACAAACAATATTCCTCACCTTTCCGCAGAGATGCTTTTAATCCATTTGTCCCAGGAAGGGTCCAGCTCTGCTACATCTAGATGGCAGGCTGCACATGATGCGTCCATGCAGATTGTCATACAGTAGACACTGAGAACCGTGTGCTCAGTGTCTCCCTGTGAACTGCAATTCCCTGTCTGAGGGCACCGCGAGCGTGAGAAAGTTCTCCTGCTTGCGATGCAGTCTGACAGGTCCTGCGAGTTCACAGTCAATGAACTCACTTCACAGCCAATGAACTCACTTCCCAGCCAATGAACTCACTTCCCAGCCAATGAACTCACTTCACAGCCAATGAACTGACTTCACCTTTCTGATGTCAGTGCGAGCGTCGTGGGAAGATTTCCCACTTCGCTCGTGCCAACGTCACATAGGTAAAGTGAGCTCATTGGCTGTGAACTCGCAGGACCTGTCAGACGGCACCGCAAGCAGGAGAACTTTCTCACACTCACGGTACCCTCAGAGAGGGAATAGCAGCTCACAGGGAGACACTGAGCACAGAGTGCTCAGTGTCTACTGGATGACAGGCTGTATGGACGCATCATGCTTCCATGCAGCTTGCCATCTAGATGTAGCAGAGCTAGACCCGTCGTGAGACAAATGGATTATGGATTAAAAGCATCTCTGCAGAAAGGTGAGGAATATTGTTTTTCTTTTTTTACATCTTTTGCAGATGATGAGGGCATTGGTCGTGAACTCGCAGGACCCCAAACACTCTTGATGTGTTGGGCCCTGCCTCGTAGACCACAGATGATGCGGTAGTGACAATTCTAGGTGGGAGATCAGAGTGACAATTCCACTCTGTCGCCCTCAAAAGCCCTATCTGAAAAGAAAAAGGGAAATCATTAATAAAAAAAACAAAACCTAAGGTAGAAACCGGCTGGGCGGTCCAGATCCGTGCCGGCCTCCTGACACTAAGCTAAAACAGATTAGCTTCATGCCAGTTGGTGGTGTACCATCCTCTACCTGGGGGGGGGCTACATTTTTTTTGCATAGCATAAGCAGCATACACCCATGTTTTTTTGTGTGCCCCAATGAAGCATTAAACCCCCACACACCAACCAGAGGGCCACACAGCATAACCTCCACCTCACACTAATCAGTGGACCCCAGTATAAACCCAACAAAGCACTCACAACGCCCCCTCCCAAGCGTAAATCCCCAGACGCCCCTTCGCCCCCGCAAGGGTGAATCCCCATCATATAAACCCCCACCCACCCCCAAGCATAAAGCCCCCCATCGGATGTCCATCCACCCAAGCATTACTCCCATTGGACGCCACCCACCCCGCTTCCCAAGCATAAACCCCAGCATAAATCCTCATCGGACATCCACTCCACCCCCCCCGCATAAACCCCCATCAGACATCCACTCCCCTCTCACATAAACCCCCATCGGACATCCACTCCTCCTCAGTATAAACGCCCATCGGACAACCACTCTCCCCAGCATAAACCCCCATCGGACGTCCACTCCCCCTCAGCATAAACCCCCATCGGACAACCACTCCCCCCAGCATAAACCCCCATCAGACAACCACTCCCCCAGCATAAACCCCCATTGGACAACCACTCCCCCAGCATAAACCATCGGAAAACCACTCCCCCCAGCATAAACCCCCATCGGATGTCCACCCCCCCAGCATAAACCCCCGTTGGACGTCCACTCCCCCCAGCATAAACCCCCATCGGACGGCCACCCCCCAACCATGAGCACCATCGAACGTCCAGCTCCCCCAGCATAAACCCCCATCGGACTTCTACTCCCACAAGCATAAACCCCCATCGGAAGCCCCTTCCCCAAGCATAAACCCCCACGAGTCAGCACCTCCCCCAAGCATAAACCTCACCAGATGGCACCTCTACCCCAACTATAAACCCCTACCAGTCGAGAGTCTACCCCAAAAACAATCCCCCCTTTCAAGTCACAACAGATGCAGAAGGGCCCTCCCCGAGCACAAGCCCCCACCAGATACACCCTCACCCAAGCATCAAGTCCCCAAGCCACTCAGACACCAAAACTGTGCAGAGCGGATCGTGGTATTGTGAAGTCTGAAGTGAAGAGTACTTGGTGTGGTGTTTTCCCCTCCTCGCTTTATCATTTATCTCCGTACCCATTGGTGTTCCCTCTGTTTTCGTGGTGTGAGTTTTGTATGCAAGGTGGATTTCAGTTTACCCCTTGTACTGTCTCGTTCGTCTATTACTGTGTTTAGGCATATATCTTCCAGTCCCCTGTGTTGTGATCGGGGTCCTTCTCAGGACTAGATTACTGAAGGTCAGGGATTTGCAGGAGATAGGGTTACGCTGGCGGCCTGGACCTCTGTACCATCAACAGTACCTCCAGGTAGAGGGATTAGTCAGGACCCCAGCTTAGGGTCAGCATAGACCCCGGACCTCCTGTATGCAGTAACAGCGTGACATTTTCACCGACCACTAAAGATTTTCTCCAGCTACCATGGATCCAGTAGCCAGTCTAGCTCGGCAGTTGCAGAGTTTGTCCATGGAGCTGGCGGACGTTAAGTCCAAGGTTTTGTACCCCCTGGAGCAAGCCGGTCCAGAACCTAAAGTAGCTCTCCCTGACAGGTTCACTGGGGGGCGGGACAAGTTTTTTGCTTTCCGGGAAGCATGTAAATTGTACTTTCGGCTGAGACCTCGGTCATCTGGGGGTGAAGAACAAAGGGTGGGGATTGTCATCTCGCTCCTACAAGGGGACCCCCAATCCTGGGCGTTCTCTCTCCCCCCGGGCTCCCCGGCTCTCCAGTCAGTGGATAGGTTTTTCGCAGCTCTGGGCTTGTATATGATGACCCGGATCGGGTCTCCCTTGCTGAATCTAAGTTACGTAAGATACAGCAGGAGATCGTCCGGCGGAGGAATTCTGTTCGGAGTTCCGTAGGTGGGCCACGGACACCCAGTGGAATGAGCCGGCTCTTAGGAGCCAGTTTTGTCAAGGTTTATCTGACAAATTAAAGGATGTGCTGGCACAGTATGACCCACCCACGTCACTGGAGGCCGCTATGGCCCTTGCTATTCGCATTGACCTCCGGCTTCTGGAGAGGTGCGTGGTAACTCCGCCCCCTGTGATGACTCCACCTTCTACTAGGGCCCCTTATATGGAGGTTCCCCTGGTCAGTCCAGAAGAGCCGATGCAGTTAGGAGGGACATCATTCCGGGGGAGGGGATTGGCAGTGCGCCACAAGACAGGAAGGTGTTTCTTCTGCGGGAGAAAGGGACATTTTATTGGGGGGTGTCCATCCCGTCCTTTGCAGAGTGAGAAGTCGCCGGGAAAACTATTGATCCCAGGTTGTGTGGTAGACGACAATCTGGGAGTATGTATTTCGTCCCCAGGTCCGTCTCAATTTCTCGTACCGGCTGAGGTGGTGGTGGGTACGAGAACTGAGAGGATATCTGTTCTTCTGGATAGTGGGGCCGGGGCTAATCTGGTGGATGCTCGGTTTGCCCGGGTTCAAGGTATGCAACTGAGTGTATTGGCTAAACCCATCCCCATATTCTCGATCGACGCCAGACCTCTCGGTCAGGGTAGTTTTTGCAAGCAGTGCATAACATAGATCTTCAAGTGGGGGCGATACATAAAGAACTGTTGTCGTGTTACGTGTTGGAGGGTCTTCCCACTCCTATAGTGCTGGGCCTTCCTTGGTTAACCAAGCATAACCCGGTTATTAATTGGCAATCCAGAGAGATAAGCCAATGGAGTGAATTCTGTAATAAAAACAGCATGAATACGGTCATTGGTGCGGTCACTCCTAGGACCTTACCTCCATTTCTGGTGGACTTTGAGGATGTATTCTCGGAGAAAGGGTGTCAAGAACTACCTCCTCATTGCGTGTATGACTGTTCTGTTAAATTGCTCCCTGGGGCCAAGTTACCGAAATCTAGGTTGTATAACCTTTCTGGTCCTGAGAGACAGGCCATGAAGGATTATATTTCAGAGAGTCTGGCTAAGGGGCATATTAGACCTTCATCTTCCCCGGTGGCCGCGGGGTTCTTCTTTGTGAAGAAGAAAGATGGAGGCCTACGCCCTTGCCTGGATTTCCGTGAACTCAATCGGATTACGGTCCGAGATCCGTATCCGCTCCCACTTATTCCCGATCTCTTCAATCAGATCGTGGACGCCAAATGGTTCTCTAAGTTGGATCTCAGGGGGGCGTACAATCTGATTAGGATGAAGGAGGGGGACGAATGGAAGACGGCGTTTAACACTCCAGAGGGGCATTATGAGAACCTTGTCATGCCATTTGGTCTGACTAATGCCCCGGCGGTGTTCCAACACTTTGTTAGTGACATTTTTCGCCGCCTAGTGGGACAGTTTGTTGTCATATATCTGGATGACATCTTAATTTACTCGCCGGATCTGGTGTCTCATCAGGAGCATGTTAGGCAGGTGTTGCAGATCTTGCGGGATAATAAACTGTACGCCAAATGGGAAAAGTGTGTGTTCGCCGTACAGGAACTTCAGTTTTTAGGTTTCCTGGTGTCAGCGTCCGGTTTTCGTATGGACCCTGGGAAAGTGCGGGCAGTTCTTGAGTGGGATCTGCCAGAGGATCTTAAGGCACTACAACGTTTCCTGGGGTTTTGCTAACTACTACCGGAAATTTATTCGTAATTTCTCGTCCATAGTTAAACCTCTGACGGACATGACTAAAAAAGGGACGGATTTTTCTAGGTGGTCTGACAAGGCTTGTCAAGCGTTTTCCTCCTTGAAAAAATGTTTTGCTTCGGCTCCCATACTCATTCAACCGGATGCGTCACAGCCGTTCATTGTGGAGGTGGACGCTTCTGAGGTAGGGGTGGGAGCAGTATTGTCACAGGGTTCGTCCCCTGGTAAGTGGCACCCGTGCGCTTTCTTCTCTAAAAAATTGTCGTCCGCTGAGAGGAATTACGATGTCGGCAATAGGGAGCTCTTGGCCATTAAGTTAGCTTTTGAGGAGTGGCGTCATTTTTTGGAGGGGGCAGTCCACCCGGTCACCGTCATCACCGATCACAAGAACTTGCTGTATTTAGAGTCCGCAAAACGTCTGAATCCCAGACAAGCTAGGTGGTCGTTATTTTTTACCAGGTTTAATTTTGTTGTCACATATCGTCCTGGGTCAAAAAATGTAAAGGCGGATGCCTTGTCTCGTAGTTTCCCTGGGGCCGGGAAGACGGATGACCCGGTTCCGATCCTTCAGGAGGGGGTGGTGGTGTCGGCAGTATGCTCTGAGCTTGAGAAGGAGGTATTGGAGGCTCAGGGGGACGCCCCTGTTGGACCTCCAGGGAGACTGTTTGTTCCGGATCACTTGCGACAAAAGGTGATTGAGGCACACCATAACTCAGCCTTAGCAGGACACCCAGGGAGTAAAGCAACTGTGGATCTTCTCTCGCGGCAGTTTTGGTGGCCTAACTTACATAGGGAGGTGGTAACTTTTGTTGCGTCCTGTGGGGTTTGTGCGCGCTCTAAGACCCCACATACTCGTCTGTCTGGGGCCCTCTTACCTTTGAAGATCCCGGAGCGTCCGTGAACTCATCTGTCTATGGACTTTATTACGGACCTCCCGCCGTCTTCGGGTAAAACAGTCATACTTGTTGTAGTGGACATGTTCAGCAAGATGGCTCATTTTATCGCTCTTCCTGCTCTTCCTAATGCTAAAACTCTGGCGCAGGTGTTCATTGGGGAGATTGTGAGGCTTCACGGGGTACCCTCCGAATGGTGTCGGATCGAGGGTCTCAGTTTGTGTCCAAATTCTGGAAGGCATTTTGTACACGGCGGGGGATGCAGTTGTCGTTTTCATCGGCTTTTCATCCTCAGACTAATGGTCAGACGGAACGTCTGAACCAGAGTTTGGAGACATATCTCCGGTGTTTTGTGTCAGAGAACCAGGAGGACTGGGCTTCTTTCTTACCTCTGGCAGAGTTTGCTCTTAACAATAGGCGGAGCGAGTCCACTGGTAAGTCCCCGTTTTTTGGGGCATATGGTTTTCACCCCCAGTTTTGTACTTTCAGTAAGGGGGGCTCTTCGGGGGTTCCTGAGGTAGAACGATTTTCGTCATCACTTGCTTCAGTGTGGAGAGGAGTGCTGAACAATCTTAGTACTATGGGGAACCGATACAAACGTATGGCTGACAGGAGGAGAGTGTCTGGTCCGGACCTATGTGTGAACGATCGGGTATGGTTGTCTACCAAAAATATAAAACTCAAGGTTCCCTCTTGGAAACTGGGTCCCAGGTTCATCGGGCCATACAGGATCAGTTCTATAATTAATCCGGTGGCATTCCGTCTTGACCTCCCCCCTACGTTTAAAATTCACAACGTGTTCCACAGATCTTTGCTTAAGAGGTATGTGGCGCCGGTAATACCGTCACCTTTACCTCCTCCTCCTGTGGTGGTCAATGGTAACTTGGAGTTTCAGGTGTCGAAAATCATCGATTCACGTCTTAACCGCCGGTCCCTTCAGTACCTGGTTCATTGGAGGGGGTATGGTCCTGAGGAGAGGACGTGGGTTCCTGCGTCGGATATTAACGCAGACCGATTAATTCGGGCCTTCCACACGACTCACCCGGATAAACCTGGCTCTGAGGGTCCAGAGGCCCCTCGTAAAAGGGGGGGTACTGTCACGGGTGTGTCGCCATGAAGATCGTCGCGATTACACAATCTGACTTCGCGCAGCTGAGTTTTTGGTGCTTGGTGTTTTTAGGCAGTGAGGGAGTTAATTCTCTCACTCTCTGTGCTAGACGAGGTCCGGCCTCGCCCAGCTGCAGTTAATTCTGCAGTAATGAGATTCCTTCAAATACCTGCCAGTCTGCTAGGAATGTGTCGGTGAAAGCATTCATGCAGACCAGCAGAGCGGATCGTGGTATTGTGAAGTCTGAAGTGAAGAGTACTTGGTGTGGTGTTTTCCCCTCCTCGCTTTATCATTTACCTCCGTACCCGTTGGTGTTCCCTCTGTTTTCGTGGTGTGAGTTTTGTATGCAAGGTGGATTTCAGTTTACCCCTTGTACTGTCTCGTTCGTCTATTACTGTGTTTAGGCATATATCTTCCAGTTCCCTGTGTTGTGATCGGGGTCCTTCTCAGGACTAGATTACTGAAGGTCAGGGATTTGCAGGAGATAGGGTTACGCTGGCGGCCTGGACCTCTGTACCATCAACAGTACCTCCAGGTAGAGGGATTAGTCAGGACCCCAGCTTAGGGTCAGCATAGACCCTGGACCTCCTGTATGCAGTAACAGCGTGACAAGAATAGAGAGAGGGAGAATCTGTGCTCAGCTTTGGATAAATGTTTCTTCCTCTCTAGCGCCCCCCTGGCCACAGACATTTCCCACTTGTTTCTGGAGATGTCGGAGGGGACATGAGGGCAGTGAGGGGCACTCAGCAGACCCCCGAGACTGCAGGGAAGAGACCCATATTCGGGACTGTCCGCTGTATCCGGGACGGTTGGGAGCTATGGGATTATTTGTGTTCCTCGTTCACAGTCGGAGCAGATAGAACTTTCTCCTGTTCCAGAATCTTCACTATACGACATCTGGCTTTCTGTGTCTGTAAGGCCGTGTTCACACATAGCAGAAACAATGGTTTTGTTTTCTGCAGTATCTGCACCAAACTACATAATAGCAATCTCCCCTGGTTATTACGTTATTGCTCCATTTTTTATGTCTTTCCCGTTAATGATGCGTTTTTGGTGCAGATGTAAAGCCGATGTAAAGCCACGTTATTAAAGGGAATCTGTCACCCCATTTTGGCTATATCAGATAAATATATGCCTGAATAGTGCGTCCCATAAGTAACCTATCGGTATCTGTCATATATCCTGACACCCCCGTTTTCATGCCCAAATACCTTTGTAAAGTTTGGTTTTCTGTATGCTAATCCGGGCGGTCCGGTCCGGAGGGCGGTGTTTTTTGCTTCCTCCCCCCCCGCTCCTCAGCTTCTCTTGCGTAGGTCAGTCTCTGCATAGCACAGACGGCGTAGTGTTCCCGCAATTGCACGTTTTAAAATTCGCCTGCGCAGCGTACTTTGCCCAACAGTAGGCAAAGCATAAAATCATTACAGCGCATGCGCAACTATTTTCGGTCACTTTCCTTCCACCGGAAGTCGTCCTCCGGACCGCCCAGATTAGCATACAGAAAACTGAACTTTACAAAGGTATTTGGGCATGAAAACGGGGTGTCAGGATATATAATAGATACCGATAGGTTACTTTTGGGACACACTATTCAGTCATATCTTTATCGGATATAGCCAAAATGGGGTGACAGATTCCCTTTAATGAGTTTTTATACCACAAAAAAAACCATTTAATTCTGCAAAATTCTGACGCCACTGCACAGATCAGGGACAGTTCTTTTCAGAGGGAGAAAGTGCTTGTCCAGAGCTGTGTGTGCACAATTAAATGAATCAAACTCCTCTAGAGTTGATTCTGGGGCTGATTCTGAATCATGAAACTAACAGCCCATGTAAGGGCTAAATCTGTGCTTTGCTGTTTTTATCAGATATATTCTGCATTTAGCCTAGAGAGGGACAGTTGCAGGAGCAGAGAGAGTGGCAGAATAGTCTCTAGGCAGGGCTTAGGGCTTTGCAGTCCGTTGCTAACTATATATCTGCTGCATGTGACCACATTTATTTTTTTGGAGGGGTGTGGGAAATTGACAATATTATCATCCATAGAGTATTGCCTGTTTTATAGTACATTTCAGTGGTACATAACACTACAAAAAGTGTTAAATTATTCTAGATTCAAAACCCATACATACAGTATTACATGCTTTGCAGTACATTTCTGTGGTATATAATACTCCAAAAAAGCATTTAAAAATTTTTTGGGATTCAATTACTCATCCATAGAATATTACGTGATATGTGGTACAGGACGGTGGTAATAGGCTAAAAAAAATAAAAACTTTGACTGCTGCAGGTGACCAATTTCTTTTTTTTTAATTCAAAATAACCTTGGTTTCAAGAGACCTAGCAATTAGAAAAAGCATAAGGCATGTGGTAAGGGACAGGGAAATGGAACTACTGATGATGGTGAACACAAAAGCTGAGAACGTGGAGCAGGTACGAATATGCCTGTTGCTTGAGCACAAGAAACACGACCATCCATGACAAACAGGTTACTGTCCCACTTTGAAGGGAGGCAAAATACAAGGGGTTGTGCTGCCCTGCTAATCGAGTCTTGCCTAAGCGGGTTTTTAGTGCCGCAGGGGGAGTCAAAACAAACAGGCGCTTTTGCCAGTCAACAGAAAGTGTTGACAGGCTCATTCTGATAAAAATGAACAAAGCCCAGGCCATCTTTGAAGGATCTTCTGAATGTCCAGTCGGCCAAGATTTATATGAGAAGTTGTCAAAATTTTATCTCCATGGTAATAAAGGCAGTAAACTCATGTCTTCATTATTGAAGAAACATAAGGACAAAACTTTCATAAAGCAACTTAATGCCATTGATGGCTCTACGATCTTTGAAACTGCTGATATTGCCAGGGAGTTTAAAAACTTTTATGAAAAGCTGTATATTCTGGAAATGCCAATGGACATTCTAGATCCAACAATAGCTTCGGAAAGAAATTACAAGTTCCTAGACCCTTTAAACCTTCCTAAACTCCCTCTGGAGAACCATTTCTCATTGACGGCCCGTTAGTATTCAAGAGGCGCTAGATATCCTCCATACTATTCCTAATGGGAAAGCTCTGGGTCCAGATGGACTTCCCATTTTGTATTATAAAATTTTTATTAATTCCTTGCTTCCACATCTAGTAACTTTGTTCAACTCCTATTTAAATGGTCACTCTTTACCTAAACAGTCCTTAGAGGCTTTTATTACTGTCCTCCCAAAAGATTTTTGTGCCAGTTACAGACCGATTTCTTTGCTCAATACAGACACAAAGCTGTGGGCTAAAATTTTAGCGACGAGATTAAGTAATATTCTCCCTAAGCTAATTCATACAGATCAGGCTGAGTTCGTGAAGGGCAGGGAAGGTAGAGATAATTCAGTGAAAATTATCCAATCCATAATGTTTGCTAAATCCCGTGGCATCCAGTTGACCCTTCTATCCACTGACGCCAAAAAGGCATTTGATAGTCAGTTGGAGATATATGGAGAATTTATTGGATAAGTTTGGCTTCCCTCCGCAGTTTGTCTCTGCAGTTTTTTCGCTGTACTCCCAGCCCACTGCTAAGGTGAGGGTCAATGGCATCCTGTCTCAGAGTTTTAATATTAACAATGGTACTAGACAGGGGTGCCCGTTGTCTCCTTCTTTATTCATTCTGACCATAGAGACACTAATTCAGAAGGTAAGACAAGAGGAATCTATTAGAGGACTGAGGATTGAGACGGTGGAATTTAAAACGTTAGCCTTTGCGGATGACTTACTTTTTATTACGACCAACCCTCTTTCAGCTTTTCGAATTATCCTTAATATATTGAACCAATTCGGCCATATATCTAACTTCAAAATCAATACCACGAAATCGGAAGCACTTAACATAAATTTGCCAAATTCACAATTAAACACTCTTCGCAATCAATCCCCCTTTACTTGGTGCATGAATGCCTTAAAATATTTGGGGGTATACATCACCAAAAATCCCGTAGATTTATTCCAAACTAATTATTCTCCCCTATTGAAGAAAGTGGAAACATTGATGAAATCTTATGACCTACCTACACTCTCTTGGTTGGGACGTATTAACATATTCAAAACGTATATAATGCCGGTAATTTTATATACTATGAATATTATTCCCATAAATGTACCCCAAACTTTTTTCAAAATCTTAAAACTTTTAATGTCTAGGTTCATATGGAAACAGAAAAGAGCGAGATTGCCTTTCAAATTCCTTTCATACCCGATTTCCTCAGGAGGTTTGGGAGTCCCTGATCCTTATATTTATTATAAAGCTATACATTTAGGCAGATGGCTAAGATTTGTTTTTGATTATGAAAGAGGAGACCAGGAGGATATTGATTTAATCTTGTTAGGGGCTAAAGGGATACCATTTCTATGGTCTCGAGTGAATCCCCCCGATACCTTTAGGTTGGATGAAATTCTCTCTGCCACTCTTCGGGTTAAACGATTAGTGTCTAGTGAGCTTCAGACTGCCTCTTTCCCATCTACATTGACATCTATTGGCTCTATACCATATCTATTAGATCCTGATTTTAACGATCCGTATAACCTTTGGTCTGCATTGCCTAGACGAGAGACATTGACCAGTTTCTATGACAAGATTTTGGGTAATAATGAGTGGCCTGACAATGCCTTGGCTCATCCCAAAAATTTTCTTCAACAGCAACATGTTAGGCGGACCCTGCGCCAATTTAGACAAAAATATCCATCTACAGTTATATGAAAAAGTTTGGGCACCCCTATTAATCTTAAGCTTTATGTTTGATAAAAATTGGTGTTTTTGCAACAGCTATTTCTGTTTGATATATCTAATAACTATTGGACACAGTAATGTTTCTGCCTTGAAATGAGGTTTATTGTACTAGCAGAATATGTGCAATCTGCATTCAAACAAAATTTGACAGGTGCATAAGTATGGCCACCCTTATTTTCTTGTTTTAAATACTCCCACCTACTTTTTACTGACTTACTAAAGCACTTTTTTTGGTTTTGTAACCTCATTGAGCTTTGAACTTCATAGCCAGGTGTATGCAATCATGAGAAAAGCTACTTAAAGTGGCCACTTGCAAGTTGTTCTCCTGTTTGAATCTCCTCTGAAGAGTGGCATCATGGGCTCCTCAAAACAACTGTCAAATGATCTGAAAACAAAGATTATTCAACATAGTTGTTCAGGGGAAGGATACAAAAAGCTGTCTCAGAGATTTAACCTGTCAGTTTCCACTGTGAGGAACATAGTAAGGAAATGGAAGAACACAGGGACAGTTCTTGTTAAGGCCAGAAGTGGCAGTACAAGAAAAACATCAGAAAGGCAGAGAAGAAGAATGGTGAGATCAGTCAAGGACAATCCTCAGACCACCTCCAGAGAGCTGCAGCATCAAGTTGCTGCAGATGGTGTCACTGTGCATCGGTCAACTATACAACGCACTTTGCACAAGGAGAAGCTGTATGGGAGAGTGATGCAAAAGAAGCCGTTTCTGCAAGCACGCCACAAACAGAGTCGGCTGAGGTATGCAAAAGCACATTTGGAGAAGCCAATTTCTTTTTGGAAGAAGGTCCTGTGGACTGATGAAACCAAGATTGAGTTGTTTGGTCATACAAATAGGCGTTATGCATGGCGTCAAAAAAAACACAGCATTCCAAGAAAAACACTTGCTACCCACAGTAAAATTTGGTGGAGGTTCCATCATGCTTTGGGGCTGTGTGGCCAATGCCGGCACCGGGAATCTTGTTAAAGTTGAGGGACGCATGGATTCCACTCAGTATCAGCAGATTCTTGACAATAATGTTCAAGAATCAGTGACAAAGTTGAAGTTACGCAGGGGATGGATCTTTCAGCAAGACAATGATCCAAAACACCGCTCCAAATCTACTCAGTCATTCATGCAGAGGAACAATTACAATGTTCTGGAATGGCCATCCCAGTCCCCAGACCTGAATATCATTGAACATCTGTGGGATCATTTGAAGAGGGCTGTCCATGCTCGGCAACCATCAAACTTAACTGAACTGGAATTGTTTTGTAGAGAGGAATGGTCAAAAATACCTTCATCCAGGATCCAGGAACTCATTAAAAGCTACAGGAAGCGACTAGAGGCTGTTATTTTTGCAAAAGTAGGATCTACTAAATATTAATGTCACTTTTCTGGTGAGGTGCCCATACTTATGCACCTGTCAAATTTTGTTTGGATGCAGATTGCACATTTTCTGTTAGTACAATAAACCTCATTTCAAGGCAGAAACATTACTGTGTCCAATAGTTATTAGATATATCAAACTGAAATAGCTGTTGCAAAAACACCAATTTTTATCAAACATTAAGCTTAAGATTAATAGGGTTGCCCAAACTTTTCCATATAACTGTAAATCTGACTGGTCCTGGCTGGATATCATGACTAAATTACTGTCCCCGAGATTAAAACTTATTTCCCGTTTATATGCTCGCCTTAGTATCCCTCCCTCTAAGTTGAAGCCTTCTTTCATATATTCCTGGGAATCAGAACTTGTTAGTTTCTCAGAATAACAAATTGCCAAAATCTTACTCAATGCACATGGTTTCTCTTGATGTATTCTACTTCAGGAAAATTCCTATAAAATTCTAACTAGATGGCATATGACTCCGGCCAAACTTCATCATATGGGTTTATCAGACACCAACACGTGTTGGAGATGTTATAGTCAAACTGGTCATCATACTCATATTTTTTGGGATTGCTCAAAACTCAGGGAATTTTGGTCCGGCGTCAATCTTAAAAAACTAAAAGTTATTGATACCGATCTATAGGCTACCGAAGCTCTGCTATCTTGCCCATCCAAAAATTTTAAACCATTGAAACACAGGCTTCTCCCATTACTGGTTAGTACGGCGAAACATTTAATAGGCATACATTGGAGAGACGAATCTCCTCCCACCCTAGGAGAATGGACCTCTAAGGTAAACCAAATTTCCGACTTGAAGAGCTCACCAGTTGGGAAACAAATACCCATGAAATCTATAACAAAATATGGTCTCCATTGAAAAAACTTCAAGAGGTAACTCCAATTTAGGGGTCTTACTTACACGGTTTGGTTTAGCATATGGGTGATCTCCCTCGCTCGGATATGACCCTCACTCAACGTGATTTCACAGGTGTCTCTAGCTCCCCCATTTTGCCTTCCGACGAATTGTAAACATGGTTCTTGGCTCTGATGTGTGTACCTAACTTTGTTATTTGTTGTACCTGGTTAATATTTTTTCTACCCCCTTTTTCCTACCTCATTCACCCTTCTACCTTTCTCTTTCCCTCCTTACCCTCCACATCTCCTTTCCTATACTATATCCTAGATGTCGGATTATTATAAGATGTTATGTACTTTGATTATACCCTAGACATGTTTGTATCTTTTCTATGATATACCTAAAATAAAGAATTTAAAAAAGAAAAAAGCCTGGATTAGCCACAACTTTTCCACATAACAAGATGATAGCAGTACAGAATTTTAATCTTCAATATTTGAATGAGGCCCGCCCGTTGTTGCCTTCATGGGTATATGAATGACTAGGTGACCCTACTTATCATTTTGTCCTGGCTTTGCATTTTGTGCAAAGATTTTATGAGTGCAGGAGTACATCAACTACACTTTCAAAATATTTTAATGAGGCCCACAGATTGTTGCCTTCAAGGGTGTATGGATGACCCTACTTATAATTTTTCTGGTTTTGTACTGCCTGCAAAGCCTTCACAAGTTTGAAAGTGCTACAGCTACACTTCTTAATTTTTATGAGGCACTCCAGTTGGTGCTTTCAAGGGTGTATGGATGACCCTGCTTTTAATTTTTGGTAGGCTTTGCATTTAGTGCATAGCCTTTATGAGTCTTCCTATGTGACAATTTCAACAGAATGTGTATGAGGCTCTCCTTTATCTCTAATGGAGATGAGCGAATTTGCTCGGATTCGGTTCCGAATATGATCGGATTTGAATATTGTTTTTGCAATATTCGTCGAACACAGCCGAACTTCATTAGAGTCAATGGGAGTAAAAATTACCGAATATGTTCGGGACCGAACATAAGACATACATTCGGCATGAATAACGTTCGAATATGTCAAAATCAGATTTGGGGACAAAATCCGAAAAAATTCGATCATCACTAATACAGGGTTTATCGGAGTCTCTCTTTCAACATATGTTGGCAGTTCTTCCTTCCTTCATAAATTAGACTGAAAATTCTATTTTTTTAATAAAAATTTCAATTTTGGTTTAGATTATAATTTTTTTGAATCCTTTTTAAATTTTGCCTTACATACAAGTCATTATACAGAAAGAAATGTTTCTTAACATTTTTTTGCTGTAAACTCTAATTTACATTGATTTTGAATGTTTTGTCAGTTCTTAAAGTGGAGTAAAAGTGTGACTCCATTGTTTGCAGCAGTGATCTGGGAGTCAGAGATGCTTCCAGGGGTCTTCCGCATGCTTTTCCCCTTCCATTTAGCACATTTACATACATTTAAACATTTTCACTGCTCCCCAGATCTCTTTGTAGAGTCTGCCGGAAAAATGCTCAGATTTCCCAATGACTCTCATTATACTTGTTACGCGAAACGAGCAGTAGGAATTACTTGGTTTGAGTAACAAGCATTATACTGCCCGTGCATCTCTAATGAATTGAACATCAATGGATATCCTTGGCTTTTCATGGTCTTCTCCTTGCCTCCCATCTCGTAATCGTCTTGCTTATCCATATACTACACACGTGGTCAAAATTGTTGGTACCCGTCGTTTAATGATAGAAAAACCCACAATGGTGGCAGAAATAGCTTGAATCTGACAAAAGTAATAATAAATCAAAAATCTATGAAAATGAACAAATGAAAGTCAGACATTGCTTTTCAGCCATGCTTCCACAGAATTAAAAAAAAAATAAAACTCATGAAATAGGCCTGGACAGAAATGATGGCACCCTTAACTTAATATTTTGTTGCACAATCTTTAGAGGCAATCACTGCACTCAAACGATTCCTCTAACTGCCAATAAGAATTCTGCACCTCTCGACAGGTAGTTTGGCCCACTCCTCAAGAGCAAACTGCCTTTTCCAGACTGCATGTTTCAGCTCTTTCCAAAGATGCTCAATAGGATTTGGGTCAGGGCTCATAGAAGGCCACTTCAGAATTGTCACGGGTGTGTCGCCACGAAGATCGTCGCGATTACACAACCTGACTTCGCACAGCTGAGTTTTTGGTGCTAGGTGTTTTTCGGCAGTGAGGGAGTTAATTCTCCCTCTTTCTGTGCTAGACGAGGCCCAGCCTCGCCCAGCTGCAGTTAATACTGCAGTAATGGGATTCCTTCAAATACCTGCCAGTCTGCTAGGGAAGTGTCGGTGAAAGCATTCATGCAGACCAGCAGAGCGGATCGTGGTATTGTAAAGTCTGAAGTGAAGAGTACCTGGTGTGGTTTTCTCCCCTCCTCGCTTTATTATTTATCTCCTTACCCGTTGGTGTTCCCTCTGTAATTGTAGAGTGAGTTTTGTATGCAAGGTGGTCTTTTGTTTTACCCCTTGTACTGTCTCGTTCGTCTTATACTGTTTGTAGGAATTTACCTTCCCGTCCCCTGTGGTTGTGATCAGGGTCCTTCTCAGGATTAGATTACTGAGGGTCAGGGATTCACAGGAGATAGGGTTACGCTGGCGGCCTGGACCTCTGTACCATCAACAGTACCTCCAGGTAGAGGGATTAGTCAGGGCCCAGGCTTAGGGTCAGCATAGACCCCGGACCTCCTGTATACAGTGACAGCGTGACAAGAATAGTCCAATGTTTTCCTCTTAGCCATTCTTTCAGCTGGGTGTTTTGGGTCATTATCCTGTTGCAAGACCCATAACCTGCGACTGAGACCAAGCTTTCTGACAGTGGGCAGCACATTTCTCTCTAGAATCCCTTGATAGTCTTGAGATTTCATTGCACCCTGCAGATTCTAGACCCCTGTGTCAGATGCAGCAAAGCCACCCAGAACATAACAGAGCCTCCTCCATGTTTTCACAGTAGGAGCAGTGTTCTTTTCTTGGTATGCTTCATTTTTCCTTCCGTGAACACAGACCTGATGTGCCTTGCCAAAACAGTTCCATCTTTGTCTCATCTGTCCATAGGACATTCTCCAAGAAGCTTTGTGGCTTGTCAACATGTAGTTTGGCAAATTCCAGTCTGGCTTTTTTATGATTTTTTTTCAACAGTGGTGTCCTCCTTGTTCGTCTCCCATGAAGTCCACTTTGGCTCATACGACAGATGGTGCGATCTGACACTGATGTTCCTTGAGCTTGAAGTTCACTTTTAATCTGTTTAGAAGTTTTTCTGGGCTCTTTTGTTACCATTCGTATTATCCATTTCTTTGATTTGTCATCAATATTCCTCCTGCAGCAACTTAATGTCATTGATGGCTCTACGATCTTTGAAACTGCTGATATTGCCAGGGAGTTTAAAAACTTTTATGAAAAGCTGTTTAATCTGGAAATGCCAATGGACATTCTAGATCCAACAATAGCTTCAGTGTTATGTTTAGGTAGCTGAGGAGAAAAAGCAAAAACGGTAATACATCAGAGAGGCTGGAACCTATTGGATTGCAGTAACCTGAACTAACCACACAATTAGAGGTAGCCGTGGAGCGTTCCTACGTTGATCCTAGATGCCTCGTCACAGCCTGAGAGATAACTACACCTAAAGGCAGAAAGAGGAAAGCTATCTGCCCCGGAGCAGATCCCCAAAGAAAATAGGAAGCCCCAAACAAGTAATGGCGGTTAGACAAGAGGAAAACACGGACAAAGACAGAAAATAGAATGAGCAAACGTTGGGGCCCAATCTGTCTAGACAGAAAAGTACAGGAAAGAATTCTGACTGCAATCCAACATAAACCCTAAAAAATACCAGCACCTCTGATTGCCAAAAAACCTGATATCACACGATCTCATCCACCTAAATCAGATCTCTGGTGTAACAAAACAAAGCAGCAGCCACTGAAGAAACAGGAAAAAGCAAATGAACAAATAACAGTGGCTACAGATAAATTGAGAGGAGCACAGGCCCCAGGAGGGGACCTGGCTGACCTCCACAAAAGTGCAGAAAACTATGCAAAAAGCAAGCACAAAAAGAAAAGCAGAAAATATCTTATCTGAAAGCAGCAGGTGCAGGCAAGACTCCAGCAAACTTCTAAATGAACCAGGAACCACAATTGAGACAAGAACAATTGATCACCGGCGACCATCATGGAGGTAACCTCCCTTATATCAGTCCAGTCATTGATCCCAGATTGCCATTCCTCGCTGGACGGTTCAGTACTGTCTGTAACCACCAGAGGGAGCCTCTGCTCAGAAACCATCTCTAGAACATTCACAACATTTCAGAAAGAATAGACAAGTTCCTAGACCCTTTAAACCTTCCTAAACTCCCTCTGGAGGACCATTTCTCATTGACGGCCCCTGTTACTATTCAAGAGGCGCTAGATATCCTCCATACTATTCCTAATGGGAAAGCTCCGGGTCCAGATGGACTTCCCAATCCCTTGCTTCCACATCTAGTAACTTTGTTCAACTCCTATTTAAATGGTCACTCTTTACCTAAACAGTCCTTAAAGGCTTTTATTACTGTCCTCCCAAAGATGGGAAAGATACTAATCTTTGTGCCAGTTACAGACCGATTTCTTTGCTCAATGCAGACACAAAGCTGTGGGCTAAAATTTTAGCGACGAGATTAAGTAATATTCTCCCTAAGCTAATTCATACAGATCAGGCTGAGTTCGTGAAGGGCAGGGAAGGTAGAGATAATTCCGCGAAAATTATCCAATCCATAATGTTTGCTAAATCCCGTGGCATCCAGTTGGCCCTTCTATTCACTGACGCCGAAAGGCATTGATAGAGTCAGTTGGAGATATATGGAGAAGGTATTGGATACGTTTTGGCTTCCCTCCGCAGTTTGTCTCTGCAGTTTTTTCGCTGTACTCACAAGCCCACTTCTAAGGTGAGGGTCAATGGAACCTTGTCTCAGAGTTTTAATATTAACAACGGTACTAGACAGGGGTGCCCGTTGTCTCCTTCTTTATTCATTCTGACCATAGAGACACTAATTCAGAAGGTAAGACAAGAGGAATCTATTAGAGGACTGAGGATTGAGACGGTGGAATTTAAAACGTTAGCCTTTGCGGATGACTTACTTTTTATTACGACCAACCCTCTTTCAGCTTTTCCAATTATCCTTAATATATTGAACCAATTCGGCCATAATACCATATATACTCGTGTATAAGCCGAGATTTTCAGCACCTTTTTTCGTGCTGAAAATGCCCCTCGGCTTATACACGAGTCATAGGGCAGAAACCAGCGGGGGAGGGGATGCCGCGGCAGGACCCGGGTGGCTGGGATCATACTCACCCCTCCCCGTGCCATCGCTGAGTGTCCCTGCAATCCTGCGTTCTCCCCGTCTTCTTGCAGCTCTCCAGCGCTGACGTAATACCCGCTCATTAAGGTCATGTAATATGGACGCGACGCCACTCCATGGGCGTGGCTTCATATTCATGACCTTAATGAGCGGTATTACATCACCGCTCAGTGCAGGAGAGCTGCAAGAAGACGGGGAGAACGCAGGATTGCAGGGACGCTCAGCGATGGCACGGGGAGCGGTGAGTATGATGGAGGAGAGGACAAGGAGCACGAGCAGGACGGGGGGGGAGAACGGTGGACAGGGAAGTATGGAGGAGGACGGGGAAGCTGGAACAGGACGGGGAAAGCATGGAGCAGGACGGGGGGGAGATCGGTGGACAGGGGAAGCGTGGAGGACGGGGGGGGAAATCGGTGGACGGGGGAAGCGTGGAGGACGGGGGAAGCTGGAACAGGACGGGGAAGCATGGAGCAGGACGGGGGGGGAGATCGGTGGACGGGGGAAGCGTGGAGGATGGGGGGGGGAGATCGGTGGACGGGGGAAGCATGGAGGAGGACGGGGGAAAGCATGGAGCAGGACAGGGGAGGATGGAGGGCATAGAGGAGCACGGAGCAGGACAGGGGCACAGGAGGACGGAGAAGGAATGGGGGAGCACAGCGGAGGACGGAGCAGGAGGGGGGGGAGTACAGAGGAGAATGGGGAGCACAGAGCTGAATGGGGGAGCAAGGAGCAGGACGGGGGCAGCCAGAGCAGGAGGGCAGTTTATACACCCGGCTTATACACGAGTCAATTTTTCCCAGTTTTTTTTGTGGAAAAATTAGAGGGGTCGGCTTATACACGGGTCGGCTTATACACGAGTATATACGGTATCTAACTTCAAAATCAATACCACGAAATCGGAAGCACTTAACATAAATTTGCCAAATTCACAATTAACCCCTTCAAGACCCAGCCTATTTTGACCTTAAAGACCTTGCCATTTTTTGCATTCTGCCCAGTGTCCCTTTATGAGGTAATAACTCAGGAACGCTTCAACGGATCCTAGCGATTCTGAGATTGTTTTTTCGTGACATATTGGGCTTCATGTTAGTGGTAAATTTAGGTTGATAATTTTTGCGTTTATTTGTGAAAAAAATGGAAATTTGGCGAAAATTTTGAAATTTCGCAGTTTTCAAATTTTGAATTTTTATTCTGTTAAACCATAGAGTTATGTGACACAAAATACTTAATAAATAACATTTCCCACATGTCTACTTTACATCAGCACAATTTTGGGAACAAAATTTTTTTTTGTTAGGAAGTTATAAGGGTTAAAAGTTGACCAGCGATTTCCTTTTTACAGCAAAATTTACAAACCATTTTTTTTTAGGACCACCTCACATTTGAAGTCACTTTGGGGTCTATATGGCAGAAAATACCCAAAAGTGACACCTTTATAAAAACTGCACCCTCAAGCTACTCAAAACTACATTCAAGAGATTATAACCCTTCAGTGCTTCATCAAGGACTAAACAAATGGAAGAAAAAATACTTTTTTTTTCAACAAAAAATTTTCTTTTAGCATCTTTTTTTCATTTTTACATGGGCAACAGATAAAATGGATCCTAAAATTTGTTGAGCAATTTCCCTGAGTACACAGATACCTCATATGTGGTCATAAACCACTGTTGGGCGCACGGCAAGGCTCAGAAAGGGGAAAGGAGCACCATTTGACTTTTTGAATGGAAAATATGCTGGAATATTTAGCTGTTGCCATGTTGCATTTGGAGAGTCCCTGTGTGCCTAAACATTGGAGCTCCCCCACAAGTGACCCATTTTGGAAACTAGACCCCTAAGGACTTATCTAGATGCATAGTGAGCACTTTGAACCCCAGGTGCTTCCAAATTGATCCTTAAAAAAAGAAAGTTCTTTTTTTTCACAAAAAATTTCTTTTAGCCTCAGTTTTTTTCATTTTCACATGGGCAACAGTATAAATTGGATCCTAAAATTGTTGGGCAATTTCTCCTGAGTACCAGATACCTCATTTGTGGGTCATAAACACTGTATGGGGGCACGGCAGGGTCGAAGGGAAGGAGCGCCATTTGACTTTTGAATGGAAATATTTCTGGAAAATTTTGCGGTTGCCATGTCGCATTTGGAGAGTCCCTGTGTGCCTAAACATTGGAGCTCCCCCAAAGTGACCCCATTTTGGAAACTAGACCCCCCTAGGAATTATCTAGATGGGATAGTGAGCACTTTGAACCCCCAGGGCTTCACAAATTGATCCTTAAAAAAAAAAAGTATTTTTTTTTTACAAAAAATTTTTTTTAGCCCATTTTTTTCTTTTTCACAGGGCAACGTTAATTGGCCCCAAAATGTGGTGGGCAATTCTCCGAGTACCAGATCCTCAATGTGGCATAAACCACTGTTTTGGGGACGGGGGGGTCAAAGGGAAAAGGAGCGCCTTTGTTTTTTTAATGGAAATATGCTGGAATTTTGGGGTTTCCCGTCGCATTTGGAGAGTCCCTGTTGCCTAAAAATTTTGGGCTCCCCCACAAGTGACCCTTTTTGGGGAAATAGACCCCTAAGGAACTTTTCAGATGCATAGTGAGCACTTTAAACCCCCCCGGTGCTTCAAAATTGACCCTTTAAAAAAAAAAAAATACTTTTTTTTCAAAAAAAATTTTTTTTTTTTAGCCCCTTTTTTTTTTATTTTCCAAGGGCAACGGGAAAAATTTGGGGTCCAAAAATGTGGGGGGGAATTTCTCCGAGTACCAGATACCTTAGTGGTAAAAAACCACTGTTTGGGGCCCCCGGGGAGGGCTCAAAGGGGAAGGAGGCCCATTTACTTTTTGAAGGAAAAAATTTTGGAATATTTGGGGTTTTCCATGTGCATTTTGGACAGTTCCTGTGGCCAAACATTGGAGTCCCCCAAAGTGACCCATTTTGGAAATAAGCCCAAGGAACTTATCTAAAGCATAGTGAGCATTTTTAACCCCCCCGGTTTCACAGAAGTTTAAAACCAGGCCGTGAAAATAAAAATCATTTTTTTTTCAAAAAAAGATTTTTTGCCACTATTTTTTTTTTCAAAAGGGGTTCAGGAAAAATTTTGGCCCCAAAAAAGTTGTTGTCCATTTTTTCCGAGTACGTAGTCCCCCCATGTGGGGGGGACCCACTGTTTGGGCAAGTCGGGGTCGGAAGGATGTAGGCCCCTTTTAAATGCCCCTGATGGAATGGTCTGCGGGCTTTTTGTTACTTTGAGAGCCTATGTCCTAAACAGTAGAACCCCCCCCCAAGGCCCCCCATTTTGGAAAAAGACCCCCAAGAAGTTATCTAGATGTGTGGTGAGCCTTTAAACCCCCCCAAGGGTACACAGAAGTTTATAACCCCCGGTGAAAAAAAAAAAAACAATTTTTTCCCAAAAAAGGGTTTTTCCCCCCAAAATTTTTTTTTTTTCCCAAGGGGAAAAAGAAAAATTTTGACACCAAAGTTGTTGCCCAAATTTTTTTGGGTACGTGTACCCATAGTGGGAGAAAAAACCCCTTTTATGGGCACCCCGGGGGTGGGTAAAAATAGTGACTTTTTAAAATGCCCCCTTGATGGAATGGTCTTCGGGCGTCTGTTCGTTTGCAGGCCCCCGAGTGCCTAAACGAAAAAAACCCCCCAAAGGCCCCATTTTGGAAACAGATCCCCTAAGGAACCCCTTTAAAGATTTGTGATAAGCATTTTTAATCTCCAAGTCCTTTAAAAAGTTATACGCAGAGCGTGAAAATATAAAATCTTTTTTTTTTCCCAAAAAAAAAATTTTTTTTCCCCCAAATTTTTTTTTCCCCAAAGTAACAGGGGAAATTAAACCCCCAAAAATTGTTGTGAAAATTTTTCCCGAGTACGTGATCCCCCTATGTGGGGAAAAAACCCTTTTTTGGGATCGTGGGGGGTTGGGAAAAAAGGGAGCACTGTTGACTTTTGAAGCAAAATTTTTAGGAATCAATGGGTGGCGCCCGTCGCGTATGGAGACCCCTGATGTGCCTAAATAGGGGGAAATCCCCATTTAACTCCAACCCAAAACCCCCAAAACCCCCAACCCCAACCCTAACCCTACCACACCAACCCTAATACAAACCCTAACCTAACCCTAACCCCAACAACCCCTAACCCCCAACCCCCAATCAACCATAAACCTAACCCAACTAACCCTAAAATTCCCCCCCTAACCCTAATTCAAAACCCAACCCAATTTAGCCCCCCAAACCCAAATTTTTAACCTTAAAACCCAATGCTAAAACCCAACCCTAAGGCGGTTTTTATTGCGTTTTTTCCGCCCTTCACCTAGTGTTACCGGCGGTAACGGTTTTTGCAAAAAAATCCTTTTTCAAAACCCCCCGCGCGATAAACAGGAGATGTTATATGTGCTGCGGTGCGGAACCAGACGCTGCAGCCCGGGGCCGAGGGGCCTTTCCGAATGACGGCCGTCGCGGGGATCCCCCCCCAAAATCCGCGCGGACCGCAGAAAAAAACCGCGGACAGCAGCAATATCCCCGCGGAACAGCAGCAAATCCCGCGGCCAGCACAATCTGCCGCGGATCCGCAGCAGAAATCAGCCGCGGGGCCAGCAAAAAACCCCCCTGGACAGCAGCAACATCCCGCGGACAGCAGCAAAAAAATGTCCGGACACCAGCAATATCCGCCGCGGGGCCGCAGCAAAATCCGCCCCCGGGTCGGCAAAATCCGCCGGGATCAGCGCAAAATTCCCCGGCCATTCCCCCCGCAGAAAAATCCGCAAAACCCCCCGGGTTGCAGCAAATTCCGAAACCCCCGGGATCGCAGCAAAATCCCGGGATCAGCACAAAAACCGCCGGGATCGCACAATACTTCCGGGTTACCAAAAACCGTAGGGGAAAAAAAAAAAAAATTTTTTTTTTTTTTATTGTCCCTACCCCTGACAGGGGGGGTTTTTTTACTTTTTTTATTTTACACGTGAAGTTTATCACAGTGATCAAAATAAATTTTTGAACACGGGGGGGGGGGCCCTGCGCATGCGCCGGCCGGCGGGGCACTGCGCCCCCATTTTCCAAAAGGGGGGGCCCTGAAGGGCCCGGGGGGACGCCGGGGGCCCCTCCGGGACTCGGGGATCGGGGGGGTGATAGGGGGGGGGGGAATTGGGGGGGGGATAGGAGGTGGGGGCAACGGAGGCCAGGACGAGGGGGGTTTAGTGGCGGCGGTGACCCCCCCCCCGCCCTTTTCGGTGGCGGCGGGGCCGATCGCCGCGTGAGTGGTGGGGGGGTAGGGGTCGTGTCCCCATGGCAATGTTTGCAGCATGGGGCCTGGCGGATGTAATATTTAAAACCAATTAAAATTTTTGGGGAAATATTACCCATTTTTTGATTGGTGTTTTACTTTTAAAAACCATCAGAGCGTCGTGGCCAGGGGGGGTTTTAAGAAAACCCCCCTGTGGGAAGCACAAAGGGCCTGTAACTGCGGGGGGGGTTTTCCCTTTTGGGGGTTCCCCGGCCCGGCCCCAGGGCGAGTTTCCTTCATGGCAGGGGGGCTTAGGGCGGAATGGGGTTTTTTGAGATCGCTGTGTCAAGGCGGGAAGGGGTTTTAAACCTTGCAATCAACCCCCTTTACGGGCCCCTGAATGCCTTTAAAAAATTTTGGGGGGAAAACTCCCCAAAAAAACCCGTAAATTTTTCCAAATAATTTTTCTCCCCTATTGAAGAAAGTGGAAAATTGATGGATTTAGACCACCACACTCTTTTTGGTTGGGCGTATTAAATATTCAAAACGTATACAGGTATTCTCAAAAAATTTCAATAGTGTAAATTTATTTTTTTCCCAAAATGTAATGATTAAATTTAAAAATTTCAGTTTTTTAGTTTTAAAACCCCAACAAAAATTTGTCAGGTTTTTTTTTTTTTAATACTATGATTTGGCATCAACTCTTTTTAACCCAAAAAACCTGTCTAAAAAAATTAGATATCAAAAAAAGGTTTTCTTAAAGACTTTTCCCTAATCTTCTGAATCAACTAATTACCAAACACATGCAAAATTTTTCCTGAGGCTTTAAAAAACTCCCTGCCGGTTATTACTAAACCCCCCCCCTCGGGGGGAAAATAGCACCTTTGATGTAAAGAAGGCCATCTTTACCCCCAAGCAAGAGGGTAAGACCCAGAAAAAAATTTCTAACAATGGGGTTTTCCCGGTGTGTATAAGGCCCTCAAGGGAAAAATCTGTTAAAAGGAAAAATGTGGCGAAAGCTGTCAATGAGAAAAGGTGCCCGGCCCTGAGGAAGATTGGGGAGAAGGACCGATTCCAGCCGGGGGGCCTGAGGAAGCAGGGGGATGAGTCTGGTGAGAAACATCCATAGCCAGTGCACGGCTTGGGGAAAGGGTCAGGGGCCCCCCCCCCGGAAAAGCCCTTTTTGAAATAAACAGTGGCAGAACGCCCCCCCCGGGCACGGGAAAAACAGCTGGACGTTGAAATGGCCCCAAAGTATTTTTTCTGTGAAAGCAAATTTGATGTCTTTGGGGAATAAAAGGGCCGAGTCTGGGGGAAAAAAGGGGAGAAGGAAATGCCAAAATGCCGAAGCCCCGTGCAAGTACCCAGTCAGTGATGGTTGGGGGGGGGCCGTGCTGTGGTGTTGGCCACTGTGTTTCATCAAGGGGGGGGGCAAAACAGCTAGCTATCAGGAGATTTTTGGAGCACTTCCCCCTTCCATCGGCTGAAATCTTTATGGAGTTAGAATTCATTTTTAGCACGCCGGCATGCTACAGGCCAAAACCACTGGTAAATGGTTTAGACCCGGTTTACTGTGCTAAAAAGGCCTCCAAAAATCTTTGCCTAACCCCTAGAAATCTGGGGGGATATTTTTAAGAAAGTGAGAGAGCAAGCCCAACACTCTGGATGAGTTTTAAGGGGCCCCTATCGAAGCTCCGGGCCCATAACACCTCAGCGGTCACGGTGATTTCCTCATCCCGCCGCTTGAAGCAGTCATTTCTGCAAAAGGATTCCGACCGTTTGATGCTAATAACTTTATTATTTTTATGGTTTTTTTTTGTTTTTTAAAAACACTTTTTTTATTGGACGGTTGAAATATGTTAAATTTTTTTGACGGGTTTTTTTTTTTGGGGTTTTTAGGGGGTTTTAGCCAAAAACATCGTATTAAAACAATAAAGATGACAAATTTCAGTTGGGGTTTTTAATTAAAATTTAAAAAAAAAAAAAATTTAAAAATTTAAATTTCATTATGGAAAAATGAATTTGCACTTTTTAATTTTTTTTGAAAGGACCGTTAATGCCCCGGAATTTTATTCTATGAAATTATTCAAAAATGACCCCAAATTTTTCAAAATTTAAAATTTTAAAATTAGGTCATTGGGGAAAAAGAAAAGGCGAGATTGCCTTTCAATTCCTTCCATACCCGTTTTTTCCCAGGAGGTTTTTTTTGGGCCCAATTATTTTAAAAAATACATTTGGCAGAGGCTAAGAATTGTTTTTGATTAGAAAGAGGGCCAGGGGTATTGATTTAAAATTGTTAGGGGCTAAGGGAACCTATCTAGGTCTTTTTTTTTTTTTATCAATTTTCCTCTGCAGCCAGTCAGGGGGTTGGATCAGTCCGGGAGCTTAAATTTTTGAATAAATTGCAACTGTAGCACAGGAATACAAGCTGTTGGAAAAGTTTAAAAACTTTTATTTAAAAAAAAAAATTTTTTTATAATTTTCTTTCGAATCTCCTGAGAAAACTCTTTCCTTCGCTTCCTCTGGTCAATTTGAATGTGATAACACATGCACCAAACAGCACAATGAGTATCTGTAGCCCTCTATAAGGGGCCCACTCACTGATTCCAAGATTTAGAAACGTGATGCAAATTTTTGGACACACCCCTTTATTTAAAGTCCCTTTTTCAATTATTTTTCAAGGGGAAAATCATTCCCCTTCGGCCTATTTCGAGTTTTTTTTTAAAAAGTTTGTGGTAAGCAGGGGTTAAAAAAAATGTCTGACTTCATTTTTTTTTTTCAAGATTTTTGATTTATTTTACTTTTGTCAGATTCAAGGATTTTTGTCCATTGTGGGTTTTTTGTCATTAAAAAGGGGGGACCAAAAATTACCAGGTGTACTGGTTTTTTGCATTTATACCCAAGTTTTTTCCTTCTTTTTTCTTTTTGATGCTTTTTTTAATGAAGTCTATTACCCTTTTTCTTATTCCTCTTCCAGACTTTGATTTTCTGTTTATTTTTATATTTTTCTGTTACAAAATAAAAAAAACAATTTAATTCGAAAAAAAAAAAAAACTACTTTCAAAAGACTCTTTAAATGTTTAAAATTTTTTTTGATTAAAAATTTCCCCAAAATTTAACACGAAAAGGGTTTTCCCCCGTGTTAGTTCTTTTTGTTGACAGGATAAGAAGTGGAAACGTTTTAATTTTTTAAATTTGAAAATGATTTTTAATTTTTCCCCTTTGGGAAAATTTTTGAGTGTAAAAGTTTAAATTTGTACGTAATGTTCCCCATTTGAAAGGGGAAAAGGGGTTTTTTTCCGTGGGGTAATGTGTCTAAAAAAAAAATATATTTCTCGAAAAAATTTTCCCAATTTGGGGAAAAAGAAAAGGCTTTTCTTTTTTGATTTTGTTCTTTATAAGGGGTGTTTTTTGTAAAAAAAAATTTTCCCCCATT